>JACXGI010003012.1:20126-31892 GCA_016801175.1 Esox masquinongy | reverse complement strand
CTGTTATTTCCTTTTTTACATTGATTAAATTAGGGTTCAATAAAGCGGCCAACTTCAGACGGGTAATTTCCTGTGGTTATCTAACATGGCACCAAAAAAACTGAAACCCACGTAACTGCATGTGAGATGATGAGGGCCATGAGGTGTCAAAAGGTTGAAGGGAATCTGATTGGAATTCCTGTAGCAAGTGAAAAAATCTTTAGCAAAGCAATATTAGTGCACCCTTTTTACTACAGGTACCTTTTTAATGTGCTTTTACATGTTCCCGTTACTTCATGTTCTGGTAACACTATGTTAACGGCTTTTAAGCATTATCTCATGCATGAAATGAAGTTGAAATTTTTATAGCTGCACTAATTATTTGATTCACTTTAAAATGATTTGTAAAAGGTCAACCAATCATATGTGAATAGTTTCTAATCAGTTTTTTAAGCAGCCTTCATAATAAGTTGTTAAAAGAGAATAAATGTCAATCCTTTTAAGATAGGGTCTAGGCACTAATGAATGTCTGGGTGATGGAGGACTTGTGAAGGTTATATTTATTTGTCTTATATTTATTGGTTGATCTAACTATTTGTCACTGGGACATATGTTTATGTATATACTGCTGTTCCAGTGGGCTGAATAACAAACCGGATGATGAGGGAATGTGGTATTTTTGATTTTTAAATACTTCTATTTGAAAGTTACTGTATACGTGCAGTAATAGAGCCTTGTTGTTTGTGAATTAATTACAGTAGGGTTTAGTGATTCCTCAACGCTCTATAACCCTTAACATGAAGACTTCAACATGAAATGCCTAGCCATGGGGTTCACAGGTTGATTTGAACGAAGACTGTACTAATGTGGATTGCCGGTTAATTCAAAGATGTTTCACGTACAAAGATACATGCGTAAGTCTTTGATTTCACGTACCTTACAGTCTCTCTGATCCATCTAAGAGCTGCATTACTTTCCTCCTGTACCCGAAGTCAAAAAAAGCCAACCAGTGATATGAACACTAGACCTTCATCTGTGGTTGGTGTACTTGTCTTCGGTAATAAACTTGGAAGGCAGAACTTTTCTACAAGTTTCTTGTGATTTTGAATTCTGTGTTTGAGAGTTTCTAAGCTTGGACCCCTACTGATTATGACTTGAAATGTTGCCACACACACGATGTATGGTTAAAACGGGTCTCATCTCTCCTGGTTAGAGGAATCCAGTCTGAAGCCAGGTTGTCTTGATTACTTATCCGGACGGTTTTCCCCGGCTCTGTTGCACCACGGGAGAAAAATAATGAACTTGCCTTTCTTATCATCTGGTCAACCTGACAGATGACATTGCGTTAATATTGATGGGTGCTGGCATTTACTGTGGGAGGAACATATGGTAATCACTTCATTCACAGCATATGGTAGTAGATTTAGCTCTCTTGATCTCTCTCATTTACCATATGGCAACATCTACACTATAGCATGGGCCAATTAGCCCCAGTCTCTCCATAGAGGAAGGGTAAAAGAGGATTGTAAGAAGAATATGGGGAGTCGGCCTGAATAAGCACACTATCAATAAAATATTTTAAAAGGTTATTGTGTGGCCACACTCAGGTTATAAGCCAGACCTTGATGGGCAAAATAAACTGGTTATTTTGAGTGTCCTCTATGTTCAGTAACTAAGCTAATAAATGAGCACATCATGTAATTCATAGATCTAAACACCCCATTTAGCTCCACAATAGTGCCATTAATAGTTGTAGAAAGCAATTCTGACCAGTAGAGGGATCAGTGTCCACAGGTTAAGCCCCAGTGTAGGGTTGTGGAAGTGTCTGGTGTTGCATAAACCATTTACAGACATTGCAGGGGAACTGTATAAGCTGTCCATGTCTTGTAGCTTGATGAAGACCAGGGATGTGCAGATCCGTTCCAAGATAGTGTCCCTCTATTTCTCATTTTCGTCACCCTTCTCTCTTGCAGTTCCTTTTAGGAGATGTTGAATGTCATGTAATGAAATTCCATTGAGCACTGACCTAGGTTGTATAGTTTCATATGGAACATGAATGTTGTGTGATCTTACAGCTGTCCGTGATGGTCTGTCATGTTTATGGGGTGTCACTGGGAATCTGTGTGTTTGCCCACACACCAGCTTTTATCCACTCACACACTCACGCATGCATGCCACACTCTCCGATCCTTACCCTCGATATTTATCACCCTCTGACCTATTCAAGCCTTCCCGGAAATTAGTTCTCAATGGGTTTTCGATTTCATTTATTCTCTAATGCAAAAGATCCAACCTCCATTACTCAGGAACCCCACTGCACTGACACACAAACACGCACACAAACTCATTCATGTTCACAGATGGGGTTGTTATCACCATGGACGGGGGGGGACAGTGATGCGCTTTGAGAAATGGTGAATAGAACACATAACTCAGGTTTATTAGTGCTGGTATCTAGGCCGGGGTGCTGGTCATCATCATGACAAACGGCACATCAGGCCAACCACTAAGTGTTTGTGTTGCTTCCGTGTCCATCTCTTTGCCCCCAGCCAGGGTCCAACGAGAGAACCTCTGCACAAGTTGACAACTGTCAACCATGACGCTCTGTTAACCTATCCCCCTGGGAAAGGCACGGCCGTTGCAGAGTGAGCAATGACAATATTTCGAGGTCTCGGTCTCGAGGTCTCCGATGACGTTTTCGCTAGCAGTGTGCGCAGCTAACTGGCTAGTTGTTTACATCGGTTACAAGCATGTTTTTTCATGCTAGTTTATTAACAATTGACAACTGTGAGGTATCACTCTGGCCATTTAAGGATTTGTCTGATACATAATAGTTTGCTTGGGGGATGGAATTTCAGACTGGAATTGTTCAGACTGCAAATGTTTGGTATAATATAGAAATGGTTTGTGAATGTTTTAGAATATGTACACTGTCTCACAAAATCTCACACTTGCTCTCTTCCTTCTCCATATCTCTGACTTATTGAGACACCATTGCAACAGGTTCCCCAGGGTCTGACAAATTAGATTCTTCTGTAGCTACACGGCCATCTATGGAGCAGATCAATGCAGGACTCATGTCTAGAACAGGGGTGGTCAACCGTAGGCAGAAAAGACTAATCATGGTCATGACAAGGCAATTATCTGAATGTTTTGTGTTAGTGCCGGGGTCTCCGGACTGTCAAGCTGATCCTACCACTGTGTTCCCCAGAGCAGAGAGGAATGGGGTTGTGGTCCAGTGAAGATGGACGGCCGAGCTCTGTGAGACTTTTCACCTGAGTGGGCCCTGTCCAGCTGGGTTTGTTTGGGCTAATGAGGCCTCCAGTGCTCAATGTTGCCATCAGGACAGTCAAAAGTATTATTTTTTAAGGGGACAGGATGCCAATACATACAGTATCTCACAAAAGTGAGTTCACCCCTCACATTTTTGCAAATATTTGATTATATTTTTTCATGTCACAACACTGAAGAAATGACACTTTGCTACAATGTAAAGTAGTGAGTGTACAGCTTGTATAACACTGTAAAAATATTAATTAATGTCTAAACCGCTGGCAATAAAAGTGAGTACACCCTTAAGTGAAAATGTCCAAATTGGGCCCAATTAGCCATTTTCCCTCCCCGGTGTCATGTGACTCGTTAGTGTTACAAGGTCTCAGGTGTGAATGGGGAGCAGATGTGTTAAATTTGGTGTTATCGCTTTCACACTCCCTCATACTGGTCACTGGAAGTTCAACATGGTACCTCATGGCAAAGAACTCTCTGAGGATCTGAAAAAAAGAATTGTTGCTCTACATAAAGATTGTCTAGGCTATAAGAAGATTGCCAAGACCCTGAAACTGAGCTGCAGCACGGTGGCCAAGACCATACAGCGGTTTAACAGGACATGTTCCACTCAGAACACGCCTCGCCATGGTCGACCAAAGAAGTTGAGTGCATGTGCTCAGCGTCATATCCAGAGGTTGTCTTTGGGAACTAGACGTATGAGTGCTGCCAGCATTGCTGCAGAGGTTGAAGGGGTGGGGGTCAGCCTGTCAGTGCTCAGACCATACGCCGCACACTGCATCAAATTGGTCTGCATGGCTGTCATCCCAGAAGGAAGCGTGTGTGTGGCGGCAACCAGGTGAGGAGTACACAGACAAGTGTGTCTTGCCCACAGTCAAGCATGGTGGTGGGAGTGTCATGGTCTGGGGCTGCATGAGTGCTGCCGGCACTGGGGAGCTACAGTTCTTCGAGGGAACCATGAATGCCAACATGTGCTGTGACATACTGAAGCAGAGCATGATCCCCTCCCTTCAGAGACTGGGCCGCAGGGCAGTACTCCAACATGATAACGACCCCAAACACACCTCCAAGACGACCACTGCCTTGCCAAAGAAGCTGAGGGTAAAGGTGATGGACTGGCCAAGCATGTCTCCAGACCTAAACCCTATTGAGCATCTGTGAGGCATCCTCAAACGGAAGGTGGAGGAGCGCAAGGTCTCTAACATCCACCAGCTCCGTGATGTCGTCATGGAGGAGTGGAAGAGGACTCCAGTGGCAACCTGTGAAGCTCTGGTGAACTCCATGCCCAAGAGGGTTAAGGCAGTGCTGGAAAATAATGGTGACCACACAAAATATTGACACTTTGGGCCCAATTTGAACATTTTCACTTAGGGGTGTACTCACTTTTGTTGCCAGCGGTTTAGACATTAATGGCTGTGTGTTGTGTTATTTTGAGGGGACAGCAAATTTACACTGTTATACAAGCTGTACGCTCACTACTTTACATTGTAGCAAAGTGTCATTTCTTCATTGTTGTCACATGAAAAGATATAATCAAATATTTACAAATATGTGAGGGGTGTACTCACTTTTGTGAGATACTGTATATTCCCCCTCTGGCTGTTTTATTGATTAGGATTGTAAATCCACCAACCTGCCAGATGTGAAGCAGACCAGAGAACAGCCTATCTGCACAACTGCTAGAAGAAGGAGGAGCTTGTTGAAAGGAATTGGCCATGTGTATAGAGTTGTTCAAGAACATTAGTTTTACAGATTGCAAGAAAATATAATATATTGTATATATTATACACCGAAAACCTACCTACCCATCCACATGCCTCTATAGACAGCATTTGTTTCTTAAAATATAATAAAATTAAATATGTTGTGACAATTCCAAGAAAATATCTTGCATCTCAACAAAACACACCACAGAATAATGCAGGTACAAAAAAACAAAGACATCTCAAGCTACAATAACAGTACACAATACATTGTGTGGATATAGTTTATAAAGGGGAGCGGGGAGTGTCTCCTTGTATTTGAATCGAGATTTCAGCTGTTCCGCTGCTGAATTGCTATAAAACATTTTAATGCACCATTTTGTTCATACAAATCCATGGTAAGTAGGGCAGGTAAAACGTCATTTGATTACTGTGTGTGCAGAGAAGAAAACCAGATCCAGGGTCTGCATAAGAGGCTGATGTAAGGTAAGACAGTTAAGAGCTGCAGAAACTCATATCAAGATAAAAAATACCCAGACCGATAACATCTCATCTGTGGACCTACACCACCACACTAAAGGAAACTCATCTCTAGATCATCAATCAGCCTTTGATCCCCAAACTTTCACAGGGCCAATGCTCTGTCTACTTCTCTCTCCCAGTGCGTTCTTGCCCATCCGTGCACATGGACTTTGATAAGTCCTGCAGCTCAGACATGGCAGTTCGGTTCCAGCCCGATGCTCTCTCTGAGCGGAATAGCAAACTTGGTCTTGAAGGAGGGGTGTAAAGGTGTGTCGGTTCAGGAAGTGATGAAGGGTTATGCCATTTTGTATCTTTTCTCTCTGTCATACTTTTTCTAGCCATCGCGTTCTAGCTGTCACATTGCCTGCCCTGCTGGCCTTTGTCTGTTTCCGTGTTTTTTAAACGTCCGTCTCTTCTTGGCTCATCTCGGCTCCCTGTGTCTTTGTTCTGATCACCAGCTAATTAAACTGTCTCTGGTGTGACTGGGAAAGATGGCAGAGGCAGGAGTCCTCCACCCCGAGATACGGAGTTGAATTGCTGCACTCACAGTTCTGCTCGGCCACCACTCAACTGTCACAATGGCCATTCTTTAAAGAGTCTCAGAGTCATTACATTCCATTGTATCCTGTTTGGTACAATTGTAGTCGCTGCGTCTGTCTTTCTGTTTACTTACTTAATTGTAGGGACCATGTTGTGATATAAAATTGGATCACAGAGAGTGAATCAATAAACTGTCTTCCAGAGAACCACAGAATTGTTATCTCAAAGGTTTTTCAATAACTTTCTGTCAATGACACGTCCCTTGGTGTGTGTGTGTGTGTGTGTGTTTAGATCTGTGAACTAAGCTGGGGGTAGGATAGGTATATAATGCCTTTGGAAATTTCTCAGACCTCTTCAGTTTCTCCACAATTTGTTATATTTTACATTTTTTACTGATAACATTTATTTATTGCCATCAATCTACACACAGTAACCCATCATGACAAAGGAAAATCATGTTTTTAGAAATTCTAGCCAATTTATTAAAAAGTAATAAGGATTAAGACTTTTCAGCTTTGACTCTTCTTGGGTATGCCTCTACCAGATTTTCACACCTGTTAGAGTGGACACTGGGTTCTTGGTCACCTCCCGGCTATTTGGTTTGGCTAGACATCCAGCTCTAGGAAGTCTCAGTTGTTCCAAACTTCTTCCATTTCATAATGATTGGCACTATTGTATATTATATATATATACACACACTACGCTCACAGATAGCACAAGACAAAGTACAATGCATTAAACACCAGTGTTATTCCTTCAGTGGCCTCAAGTGTTTTAGTGGATATTTGGCATGGCGAGATCTGCACTGTCCCTTAGGTGTAGCGAACTACGAAGCATATATATCTCACAAATTCATGCAACACCCCTAAAAATACAAATCATGTAATACTCCAGGTTTTACATACAAGTCATGTATAATCAGAGCATGCGTGATGTACCACTCAGGAGGTTTACGTACATCAGATACCCTAACCCAGGGACCTACAGACCATGCACAAAGCCCTTCTACACATCAAAACATGCTTCTTTTAAGTCTTATACTTTTAACACAAGAATAAAAATCAGTTTAGGTAAAATGTGCACAGTTAACAAAGGTAGCAGCAGATTGTTACATATACACAGAGGTTATTCCCCTGATAGCACAGAACTTGCATTACCCAAAGCAGAACAGGCAACACAGAAACAAAAAATCTCCAATAAATGTTTAAAATGGGCAACGAGAACAAGAGTCCCCAGTTTAAGTTTAGTCTGCAGACTATTCCATAAGCAATGATAGTAACAGGGAATGGCAGTCATTACCCAATTCTTTGTAGATTGCAGGGGCCTCAAGTGTAATCCATCTTGAGATCTGGTTTTATGAGTTATATTTCTAATGTTGAGTGATCATAAATAAGGTAGTTCATACTACTGTAATCCCGGGAACTTTTAATGCTTTAGCATTTTTTATAACCTTCCCCAGATCTATGCCTCAACACAATTCTATGTCAGAAGTCTACGAAGAGTTCCTTGGACTTACTGGCTTGGTTTTTGCTCTGACATGCTCAGTGAAATTTGGGACCAAATATAGACATGGGTGTGACCTTCTAAATCATGTGATCAATTGAATTAGCCACAGATGGACTCCTTTGAAATTCTACAAATATACTCAGGATGGACACAGGATGCATCTGAGCTCAATTTAGTGTCATGGCAAGGGGTCTGGTTCCTTGTCTACATATTGGCATGAATTATTCACAACATATTTTCACTTTGTTGTTATGGGTTATTTAGTGTAGATCGATGGCTGAAAACATTTCATATTTATATTTTATAATTAAATGTATAAAACAACACAATGTGGAGAAAGTGAAAGGGTCTGAATACCTTCCAAAGGCACTCTATTTCTGCTTACAGTCATTTGATTGAGAGGCTTCATGTTGCCACATTCTCAAACCGTCTTTCTCTATATCTATTTCCCCTGAAGGAAACATCACAACATATCAAAAGGATTAAGACATTTAAAATGTCATATAACTTTGTACAGTTGAAACAAATATGAATAAAAAGGGACAAAATAAATTGAGTAATATATAAAATGTTTGTGCTGTTCTGGTTGCCGTAGTGTCATGGCAATGGGTTACATATTGTTGAAGTGTATGCCTGTTATGTTTACATAACAAAAGACTATCTGTTTATCCGTACACAGGAAGTCATGTTCATTCAAAGCGCGACAGTAATTAGCCAATGGGCTTGCAGTACTGGGATGTGTATTCTACCAGGGATGTCTATAAAGGTGAGGACAACCGGACGTTTCTTTGAGATTGAGAGAGATGAGCTTGAGTTTGTAAGACCGAGTATTGAGTCTGTAACATCATGAACAATAGACTATCAAATACTACAATAAATAATTGAATTACTCTCTCCCTTTATTTCATTATTTCAACCACTATATGAAACGGCTGATTTCTAACAATATCGACATGTTGTGACAACATTGCGGTATTTTGTCAGTGCAATATTTCAACCTGGTCTCAGAATGATTACGCAGACTATTTTACGTAAATTTTAGCTAGGGGATTTCGTAAGATATATAACATTCAGTAAAATAAAATTAGAGTCTGAATGGAGACAAAAAAACAGAAAACCATGTTTCAAACCGGCAACCTTCCGCATCCCAGACAGGTGCGCTAACCAC
Source organism: Esox masquinongy (assembly GCA_016801175.1). Lineage (NCBI taxonomy): Eukaryota > Metazoa > Chordata > Actinopteri > Esociformes > Esocidae > Esox > Esox masquinongy. The sequence goes on along the minus strand of JACXGI010003012.1, from coordinate 23,189 downwards.
TGCTCCAGTGAGGAAGCAGTGAAGGCTAGTGGTGGTGTCACAAAATAAATATGTTTGAAGTGATTTTCTTTGTAATCCTAACCCAAACCTTAACCCTAACCTTAACCCGAGTGCTGTGATGCCTAATGTTAACCTAACTTTAATGATAAAATGCTTTTATAACATATTCTAGCGACCTTGGTGTTGCTGTTACTCATCCTAATTTTACATGTCCAGTGTGGGGCAATGGGTAGGCTGACTGCCTTCTCATCCAAATGTCGTCGGTTCGAAACACAGGTCAAACATTTTGTTAAAACTCGTAATTATTTATACTTTTTCATAGCGTTTGTAAATATCATACGTTTGTCTGGCGTTCGTATGTTATTTTACATTTTAATAGCGCTCGTAACATTTGATACATTGTAATAGTGTTCCTAAGATATGTTACGTTTTAATAATTTCGTTATGTATCATACATTTTGGTGGCGCATTGTAATGTAACCTAACGTAACATCACATATCATACGAAATCGGGTGCCATGGATTTTCGTAAAATAGTCTACGTAGTGTCCTGAGACCACGTTGAATATTTAGTGTACCCATGTATTTCACCTAACAGTTATGGGAGTCTCTCACCCTCTTTTTCCCTGACCTTCTCTTATTTTTTTTATTTTTTTTACCCCAACCCCTTCCTCAATCTCTGACTGAACCTTTCTTTCCCTGCTCCCTCTTTACCCTCCTCCATGTTATCTATCACCCCTCTGTTCCATTATCTCGGGATCTTCAATTCATTTTGAAACACACACACACACATGCGCGCGCACGCACACGCACAGTTCTAATCTCAATACAAATGCATTAATCACACTGATTTAGTCATGACTTCCTTTCTGGTGGAGCTAGATGGTGCTATTGCCTGAAGATAGCTATTTTCTAAGGGTAGCTGATTACAGATGAAATCTGACAAGTTCAACAGACATACTGTATATGATGTTCTGGAGTCCTAAGAATTACAGAATTACATCAAATTATTGCCCGTGAAGGCTTGGGGATGTGTATTTAAAGGAAATGAGGAGAGTACTTCACTAGGCTGTTCAGAAGAAACATCTGAGTCAGATATTACATGTGTTTTAGTCTGCTAACATCCCTGTCATGAAATGTTGCCCTTTAACTGGACATTAAGTACCTCTACACTTGCCTACTGCTCAGGGTTCAGTGTGTGACTGCATGTACAGTTGTGCTCAAAAGTTTGCATACCCTTGGAGAATTGGTAATAAATATACCATTTGTAAAGAAAACATGAGTGAGGAGGTAAAACGTGTCTTTTATTTCTTATGGGACTCACATTCAACTGTAGGTCATAACAGAATGGCACAATCATAAAACAAAACGTGGCAACAAAGAAAAAAATGAACTGACCACTGTTCAAAAGTCTGCATACCCTTAGTTCTTAATACTGTGTATTGCCCCCTTTAGCATCAATGACAGCGCGCAGTCTTGTAATAGTTGTCGACGAGGCTCCGAATTCTTGCAGGTGGTATAGCTGCCCATTCGTCTTGGCAAAATGCCTCCAGGCCATGCAAAGTCTTTGGTTGTCTTGCATGAACCGCACGTTTGAGATCTCCCCAGAGTGGCTCGATGATATTAAGGTCAGGAGACTGTGATGGCCACTCCAGAACCTTCAGCTTTTTCTGCTGTAACCACTGGAGGGTCAACTTGGCCTTGTGCTTAGGGTCACTGTCGTGCTGGAAAGTCCAAGAGCATGTCCATGCGCAGCTTTCATGCAGAAGAATGCAAATTGTCTGCAAGTATTTTCTGATAACATGCTGCATTCATCTTGCCATCAATTTTCACAAGATTCCCCATGCCTTTAGAGCTCACACACAACCAAAACATCAGTGAGCCGCCACCATGCTTCACAGTGGGGATGGTTTTCTGTTCACTATAGGACTTGTTGACCCCTCTCCAAACATGGCGCTTATGGTTGTGACCATAAAGCTCTATTTTGGTCTCGTCACTCCAAATTACAGTGTGCCAGAATCTGTGAGGCGTGTCAAGGTGTTGTCGGGTATATTGTAACCGGGATTTTTTGTAAAGGTTTCTTTCTGGCAACTTGACCATGCACCTCATATTTGTTCAAATATCGTCGTATTGTGCTCCTTATAACAACCACACACAGTGTGGAAACACCACACAATCTTTTTCCAGAGCACCCTGGATTTCTCCTGAGGTTACCTGTGGGTTTTTCTTTGTATCCCGAACAATTCTTCTGGCAGTTTTGGCTGACATCTTTCTTGGTCTACCTGACCTTGGCTTGGTATTAAGAGATCGCTGAATTTTGCACTTCTTAATAAGTGATTGAACAGTACTGACTGGCATTTGCAAGGCTTTGGATATCTTTTTATATTATTTTCCATCTTTATAAAGTTCCATTACCTTGTTACACAGATCATTTGACAGTTCTTTTCTGCTCCTCATGGCTCAGTATCTAGCCTGCTCAGTGCATCCACGTGGGGGCTGCACTGAGCCAATTACATTTGACTCATGCTGAACACAATGAGTCATGGTTCCCAGGGTATAGGGCTGTACAAACACTAACTTAACCAGGAATCATTGTTCAACCAATCTGGAGTACCTGATGATTATGTGCAGGCCTTTTTACTTGGCTCGGGAGTTGACATCTATTGTTGTTACTGCAAGCTACAGTGCATATAAAAAGTCTACACACCCATGTTAAAATGCCAGGTTCTTGTGATGTAAAAGAATGAGACAAAGATAAATCATGTCAGAACTTTTTCCTCCTTTAATGTGACCTATAACGTGAACAATTCAATTGAAAAACAAACTGAAATCTTTGAGGGGGAAAAATAAAATAAAAAACTCATAATAACCTGGTTGCATAAGTGTGCACACCCTTAAACTAATACTTTGTTGAAGCACCTTTTGATTTTATTACAGCACTCAGTCTTTTTGGGTAGGAGTCTATTAGCATGGCACATCTTGACGTGGCAATATTTGCCCACTCTTCTTTGCAAAAGCGCTCCAAATCTGTCAGATTGTGAGGACATCTCCTGTGCACAGCCC
>JACXGI010003012.1:0-20026 GCA_016801175.1 Esox masquinongy | reverse complement strand
CGTTCAATTGGATTCAGGTCTGGGCTCTGGCTGGGCCATTCCAAAACGTTAATCTTCTTCTGGTGAAGCCATGCTTTTGTGGATTTGGATGTGTGCTTTGGGTTGTTGTCGTGCTGAAAGGTGAACTTCATCTTCAGCTTTCTAACGGACGCCTGAAGGTTTTGTGCCAAAATTTGCCTGGTATTTGGAACTGTTCATAATTCCCTAATGTTAAACTAGCAATGGAAGAGCTGCAGGCTGCTATTAGCAAGCAGCAAACTGCCCAGCCGAATGGTGCCTTTATTGTTACAGGCGATTTCAATCACACAGATCTGAAAAAAGTGTTCCCCTCCCCCACCTGGGTCAGTCTGACCACCTCTCTTTGTTCCTACTCCTCAAGTATTTACCCCTCATTAAACGGGTGAAACCATCAGTGAGGTCAGTCAAAGTGTGGCCAGCGGGATCAGACTCACTACTACAACACCAGTTTGGAGATTGTTTGCCACTCAAGCCACGCTTGACTCCCATACGAACATTGCAACATATGCGTCCTCCAGTCTGGATTACATCAACACCTGCACTAACAATGTCACCACCCATAAACTAATGAAGACCATCCCCAACCAGAAGCCTTGGATGAACAGTGAGGTCCAACAACTGCTAAAGGCACATGACAATGCGTTCAGATCCGGCGATGTGGAGGCCTACAGCTCATCCAGGGCCAACCTGAAAAGGGGCATCAAGATGGCTTAAAATGACCACAAACTGCGGATCAAGGAGCACTTCAACAACTACTCCGATCCTCGATGAATGCGGCAGGGCATCAAGTCATCACAGACAACCGGCCAAAAAACCCCACCCCCACCAACGTCTTCATCGCCGACGAGTTAAACAGGTTCTACACTTGCTTCGACTGGGAGAAAGAGCCAGCCATTAAAGCTGAACTCCCCCTGAACGTCCTCCCCTCAACTTATCCACCGCAAATGTGTTGTCTGCACTGAGCAGGGTGAATGCACGCAAGGCCGCTGGTCCTGATGGTGTCCCTGGGCGTGTGCTCAGAGCATGTGCTAGGGAGCTGGCCGAGGTCTTCACTGACATTTTTAACTTGTCACTAGCCCAGGTGGTAGTTCCCACGTGCTTCAAGATCGCCACAATTGCACCAATGCCGAAGTTGTCATCTGTGTCTAGCCAAAATGACTTTCGACCTGTCAAACTCGCCCCCATGATCACGAAGTGCTTCGAAAGACTAGTTCTGGCCCACCTCTAGTCCTACCTCCCCCCAACACTGGATCCCTACCAATTTGCCTTCCGGTCGAACAGGTCTACAGAGGACACCATCTCCACAGCTTTACACTCTGCCCTGACCCACCTGGACAAAACCAACACCTATGTGAGAATGCTGTTCAGAGACTTTAGCTTAGCATTCAACACAGTCATCCCCTCTAGGCTGATCAACAAACTCCATGACCTAAAGATCAGCCCTTCTCTCTGTAACTGGACTTTGGACTTCCTAACCAACAGACCCCAGTCTGTCAGGTTAGACAACCTCACCTCCTCCACCCTGATCCTGAACACTGGTGTTCCACAAGGCTGTGTGCTGAGCCCCCTCCTGTACTCCCTTTTCACCAACGACTGCATTCCTGTACACAGTTCCAACATCATCATCAAGTTCTCAGACGACACCACAGTGGTAGGCCTGATCAGTGACAATGATAAATCAGTCTACAGGGAGGAGGTCAAGTGCCTGGCAGCATGGTGCGCTGATAACAACCTGGCCCACAATGCAAAGAAAACCAAGGAGCTCATTGTGGATTACAGGACATCTAAAGGCTGCAGTCTTGCCCCAGTTCTCATCGATGGCACTGAGGTGGAGCATGTGACCAGCTTCAAATTCTTGGGTGTCCACATCCCCGAGGATCTCTCCTGGTCCCTCAACATCCCAGCCCTTGTCAAAAGGCACGTCAGTGCCTGTACTTCTTGAAGAGGCTGAAGAAGGCCGGTCTGTCTTCCAAAATCCATGTGAACTTCTACCACTACAAAATCGAGAGTATTCTGACTAACTGCGCCACAGTGTGGTTTGGTGGTTGCTCCGTTGCCAACCGGAAGGCTCTGCAACGGGTGGTGAAAACCGCCCAGCACATCACGGGTACACAGCTCCCAACCATTGTAGACATCCAGCGCAAGCAGTGTCTGTGCAGGGCGCACGGCATCACCAGGGAACCTTCACATCCATGCCACAAACTGTTTGCTCTCTTCCCTTAAGGCAGGCAGTACAGGTCTCTCCGTTCTTGCACCAGCTGGCTCAGGAACAGTTTCTTTCCATCTACTGTAACCCTGCTGATCTCTGTGACTTTCCATCACTAACTATGCCCACCTTTTGTACTACTGGACTCTGTCACTGCCTTACAAGTCTGATAAGATTTTTCAGTTTCAGTTGTCTACAGGTACGTGTCATTTCATTACGTGTATGTGTATTTCATTTGCACATGCCGACTTGCACCTTAAACTTAAACTTGCCCTCATTGCACATTTAGAACTGCCATTGTACTTACATTTTCAACTGTTACATACACATATCTACCTCCGGAACCTCATTGCTGGTATCCCTGCATTTCAGTTGCACATGCTACCCTACTCCTTTAATTTGCCTCGACTGCAAATTCAAAATGCCATTGAGAATTGCTGTTTGTACCTGCCCAACTATTTATCTCACTTGTACATTTGTACATTTTCCACTGCACATTTAGAATTGCCATATGTAATACATTTGCATTAATTGCACATCTATACATTCCACTTGTACATACATATACTTAATACTTAATTACTTACATTTTTCTGCACTCCTCTATTTGTACTTCTGGTTAGGCGCAAACTGCATTTCATTGTACTGTACTTGTTCAATGACAAAGTTGAATCTAATTTAACACATCCACAGCGCTACTTTTCCATAACGACTTGCTATTTCGTTGCTCTTTAAAGTTTTGCTATTATGTTGATCATTAATGTAATTGATTCAAAATGTAACCCTCTCCTTTGGAATTACATTAAAGGATCATGGTTAAGGTCTCCTTAGGGTTAAGGTTAGCCAACACAGTATTTAGGTTAGGGTTAGGATGAAGGTTAAGGTTGAAAAAACTGAATGTTGCTTCTTTCCAGCAACAAAAAAACTGAAGGTTACAACGAAAATCTTTCGTGACGGTACAGCTGAGGCTGTCTTGTAAACTCAAGATCTCTTAAAAGAAATAGTAGCCTAGAGAATGTGGCAAAGAAAGTATATAACATTTCTGAAGTTTTATAGAAGATCAATGACTCTTGTGTTAAAATGATTGTTCCATTTTAGTGAAATGCATTTTTAGTTTAGTGCTGCATAGCAGTAGCCTATAACTTTTATTTTGAGTAGGCCAATTGGCTGTTTTATTCGATTTGTGGTGAATAAGCGTAGCTATTTAATGTTCTGTTCATTTTCATTCGGTGAGAATTTTAAATAGTCATTTCTGAAATGTACTGTCAATTTTGGCAAAACAACGGCAGGTCAGTCATTTCCAATGAACATGTGGGTTATGATGCAAAGACATACAGCACAATGTGTTTGCAGATGCATCGCGTTTGGGGTGTTGCATGCGTTGGATTTTTCCTACTTGTGCGCCAAAACGTGTGCATATTATTCAAACCGGAAACTGTCAATTTACAAGTTATGCATTTAATCTCCTCCAATAAGCATTGTCAGAACGGAATTAAGTGAATATATTTGTAAATATATTCATTACATTTGTAAATATTTTCAATAAATATATTCAATACATTTGTAAATATCTGTAAAAAGCATGGCCTAAATAATTATAATTGTAATGACTAAAATGAACAAAAAGCTGCCAAACACACTGCTCTACACACACTTAAACTACCTATACAGCTTGTAGCTAGAACAGAGTTTGTAGCTAGCATGTTATCCTCAAGTGGCAGGCATATAAGCTGACAAACGTGTAGTTGCTAACATAACATGTTCAGAACTTTTATATAGCAAACAGGTTAAAGTTACTGAGCTGGTAGCCGAATATCGGATGAAATGTTCTTCCATGCATTATTTGTAGCATTTATGTCTCTATAAATATTGTCTGACAAATCGAAAAGGGCAGGATAACCGGTGACCGCACATATCAGCCTCTATTTATAGATGCGTCGTAAATCAAAAAATAATGCGTAGCGATATGGAAAGGGCTTGCAACAAAACGATGCATTCACAACACAATTGGCGGATCTGGTCTGGCCAAGGCGTAACAGTTTTTGGATCAGCTACAGGCTGTAGGGTTTTGACGCTTGCTACATCCGTAGCCTATAAGCCTATGATGTTGCAGGAACAGTTTGTGCATTCCTGTAGGTTACTCATATTTCTATTGATAAGATTTTCCCCATGTGTTTCAGTTGACATTCCTCTACCAGCTTTTCCGAAATAGAATGGTATTTCTTCAATTCAACCACTCCAATTCAACCACTCTGCATATGCATGGGTTGAAATTTGCGTAGAGATATACACACTTTCCTGTCAAGTAAAACATTGATAAATGCCAACCTTTGCGTCAAAACTGGCATACTCATTATTACATATTTGTGCGTACACACGATTGATACGAGGCCCCTGGTGTCCCAGGTCTAACTAAGTCCCTGACTAGGGGGTTGGAATGAAAAAATGTTGTGGAACTGGCTTTGAGGGACAGATTGGAAAACCACTGGTGTAGGGAAAAGGGGATGAACTACTCAGTATAGTACTACTGCCGACAAGCTTTCCCTTTGGTTTTCCGCTATGCTCAGATTGGCTTTCCAGAACGGAGAAGAAAAAGATAACTGCTCCATTTTTTCCTGTCTGCCGTTCCAATGACCAGCCGTGCGTCCCACAGCGAGAAGCGGAAAGGAAAGCCTTTTCCTTTTTTTCGAGCAATGGAGCGCATCCGCTTTCAACAACGGTCTGCTGCTTGTGTTTGAATGGGGGGTTACAAAATAGTTGTACATGAACATAATTCTTGAGATGCAGGGTTGCAACGAGGTATGGCTAGTGATTCCAGACTCCAAAGTGCATGGCATGTGCACACGCATAAACACATTGACACACATACAGGCCAGCAACCAAACCATATGTGCCTTATCTCAGTTTATGCCACTGCATAGCTCTGTGCTTCAGGCTGCCAGGAACACCCAGCCTGAGTGAGTCCAACATGCCTCACTGTTCTGCCACTAGTCACTGAAAATGTGTGCGTTGGTGCGTGCATCTAAACTAGCCCAGTGGACACTGAAGTAGCTCGGAAGTTCAGCAAGGAAGGACAGTGTGTGCGCATGTCAGAACAAAACACATCTGCTGCTGTTATTCTGCTACAGTTTGTGTTTGTATACAGTATATGAATATTTATCTATTTATTATTCTATTGTAAAACAATAACGTTTTCCAGAATGCGTTGTGCCACCTCAGCCGAACTGAAACGGAGATGAGTTCTGAAAACCAGAATGGGAGAGAGGTGAACCGTTAAGTTAGGACAGAGGGAAGCGAAGAGGATAGGATATGAGTATGGGTGAGAGGAAACGGTAGAGATGGTTAGAATCGGGAATGACGTAGGCCTAGGGTGGAACAGTGTTCTAAGCTGCTGCACATTTACTGCTGCAGCGTGGGTTCGAATTTGGTCCACTGCTCTTTCAGACAAAAATGTTTTTTCCTCACTGTCTCTGTACAAAAGCACAAACAGGGGGAAAATATCTTAGATACTCATGAAGTGTAGAGAAGTGCTAAAATGAGATCGGAGAAGTGTTTATAATGGCACTATTTGACGTCATTCTGAATTAAATTAAAAGCAGACCCAGAGTCATACAACATTCATCTTCTCAAAACATAAAAAAACATGCTCTCACTGTGCATCATGAGGGGGTTGATGAGACCCATTCAAGTCACATGCCCGTGTACGCTCTCAGACACAAGCACACGCTGTGCAGCTCAAAATGAATACAGTAGGACACAGTCCTGTTCTTATCACAGATGGGTGTAGGAAAACATACAGTAAATTATTTTTTTTATTTATTTTTTTTTACTTCAGTCCACATACAGTATAGTAAGGAATTAGTTGATAGTAAATGTATGCAGTGCTGTGAAATGTATTTTCCCCCTTCCTGATTTACTCTTATTGCATTTTTGTCACACTGGATGGAGACCGATCTTCATACAAAATGTAATATAAGACGAATAGAACCTGCTATAATTCAGCAACATTGGAGGGATTTTAAGTGAGCTGCTCGTTTAAGGTCCTTCCACAGCATCTTGTTGGGGTTCAAGTCAGGACTTTGACTAGGCCACTTCAAAACCTTAATTTTATTTCTTTTGAGCTATTCTGAGGTGGACTTAGTCTTGTGTTTAGGATCACTGTCCTGCAGCATATCCTTCATTATGTTTCAGCTTCAGATCAAGATGATGAGACGTTCTCCTTTAGAATTTTCTGGCAGACAGCAGAATTCATGATTCTTTCAATGACAGCAAGTTTTCCAGGCCCTGAGGAGGCAAAGCATCCCCACACCATCGCACCACCACCGCGTTTGACTGTTGGGATGATGATGTTATTGTGAAATGCTGTGTTTGCTTTAAGCCAGACATAACAGGCCCTATGTCTTCCTAAAATGTCCTACTGTGACTCGTCTATCCACAGAATATTATCCCAAATGGCTTGGGGTGTCATCAATGTGTTTTTTGAAAATGAGACAAGCACTAATGTCTCTCTAAGTTAATGGTTTGCGCCTTCTCCCATTAATTCCATTTTTTCTCAGTCTTTTTTATTGTCTAATCATGAAGGCTGAACTTAGCTGAGGCTACAGTGGCCTGCTGTTCCTTAGATGTTGCCTTGGGTGTTTTGTGCTTTCCTGGATGATTTGTTGCTACGCCCTTGGAGAAAATCTGGCAGCACGGGCACTTCTGGGAAGGTTCAACACTGTTCCAAGTTTTCTTCATTTGGAGATGATGTCTCTCACTGTGGTGCTGGAGTCCCAGAGCCTTAGCAATGGCTTTGTAATATTTCCAGACTGATATATTGCCACTTTTTTTTTCTCATCTCTCTTCCAGAATTTCTTTCAATTACGGCATAGTGTGCTGTTTGTTGTGGGCTTGTAGTTTACTTCACATTGGTGGTGAGGTTCTATAGTCATGTATAGATTGAATAAGGTTGTCAGTAATCAAGCCTGGGTGTTTCTGCTCTAATTGAATCCAATGATCAATTGAATTATTTAATAGTTTGATTGAGTAATGAAGGGGGCAATCACTTTTTCACACAGGGCCAGTTTGTGTTGGATTTTTCCTTCAAATATTACAATTATCATTTAAACACGGAATTTTGAGCTGGTTCTCCTCAAATCTGGCAGAACTGAAGGCATTTGCACAAGTGGAGAGGACCAAACTGCCACTACAGAGGTGCAGGAAGCTCATTATTATTTGAAGTACAAGTGTACTTACAATAATTTTGGCCTCGACTTTATTAGATTATACTGTCAAATGTTTGTGATTGTGGATCATTTCCTACTTAATAATTCTGTAAAATAAATTCTGTTTAACATTTGTTTGTCTCTGAGTCCCTTTTCTTAGAAAGTTACAGCACTTAGTGTTAGGTTATTTTAACACAATTGCTGGTACTCTTTGGTAGACACTAGCTGGTTTATCAAAAAACTGGAGAAATATTGGTCTTAGGTACTCTAGCAGGTTGGCAGGTAATTAATTGTTTTGCAGAGACAAACACTATCCATGCCCTCATCAGACTTGGGGTAAGTAGGAGGTTGTATCATAAAATCTTCTGGCGAAATGACATTAAGTGTAGGTCAAAACAGCAATGTGGTGAGTGAGTGTACAAAAATGAATTTGCGATTCTCAGTAGTGATCTAATAAAATTATATTTGTGTGAATATGATGGTTTTCTCCCTATTTGAAAATTTTTACATGTACCCATTTCCTTTTTATCATTATTTATTCTCCATTGCTTTGATTCCGTATTTGGTTCAATACGTTTTTTTTTCCCCCCTAAATGGAACTCTTTGAAGGTCTCCCAAAGGCCCCTATTAGCGTGGGCTTTGTCAGACACAGCACATCACAAAGGTCTTATGGAAATATTCATGCTTCTAATAGGCAGGCAAAGAGAGAGGGGGATGGAATGACAGAGTGTGAGGACAAGCCAGGGAGAGACAGAAAGAGAGAACAAGCTGAGTTAAGAGTGGGCAAAAGAGGGCGGGGACAAGAAGGGAGAAAGAGGGCGGGGACAAGAAGGGAGAAAGAGAGGGCGGGGACAAAGAAGGGAGAAAGAGAGGGCAGGGACAAAGAAGGGAGAAAGAGAGGGCAGGGACAAAGAAGGGAGAAAGAGAGGTCGGGGACAAGGAGAGAAAATTGAAGAAGAGTGATGGAGAAGACAAAGATATTGTGAACGAGTGGAGAAGCTGATAAGGAAGTCAACTATTAATGATAATGAATTGCATTTGTAAACATTTCTGAATGCAATGAAAAAAACTATAATAGACAAATTATAAACAAAAAATCTCATCCAAAACATGAGAACATTAAAATGAAACAACAATCAAAGCTTTATATACAAGGTGCCCAGTGAGTACTGTATACAGGAGAATAAAGTAAGTCCTTGAGCACTTTTTTGATCTCGTAGAGCATCTCGAGAACAAGATGAAGCAACACATTTGATCACCAATAAAAAATCCACTTGCCAGTCCGACCATGCACTTGATGGGACAAGAGAATGATTTGTTGAAAGAGCAATGCAGATGAGGAATCATTTTGTAAAGTGGATGAGAAGAGAAAGATTGGGAGAAAGATGATAAATCAACAGAGGGAAACTATAGAATGGGAGGGAAGTGGAGCATTTGGGTTGATTGGCAGCATTTTAGTGATGAAATTGTGTTATTGACCAATCACACCAGATCTTTTCAGATTTTATCTTTTTCTGAGCTGATCTGATTGGTCAAAACAAGGTACAAAATATTAGAATTGGGCTGTGTAAATGCATTCAAAGAGGAAGAAAATATGCCAAGTCAATGATATAGTTAGGATCCTATGGAAGAATATAGTTAACTTAATTCAAATGTTAATGCAATCCCACATTGTATTTTCATTTTCTACTTTTGCCCGCATTATTTCAGTCAATATGAAAATTAAAATGCAATCATGTGATTTGCATTTGAATTTTCATGTACTGGTATGCACATACTGTCAATATTAAAATGTTATTGAAAAGCCATTTGGCATTTCATTTGCAAAGCCCTGCTTTGTGGTTAACATAATTCAAATGTTAATTCAAATGTGAAAAGTCATAAACAGCACCATCCTTTGCAATTTGCAAATTTCCACGCTCTAATGCTATTTTCCTAACTTAATGAAAATGACACTGCAATGCGATTGCATTTTCATATTCTACCACCTTGTTAGTCATTCTGTGAAGGTGGGACAATGTTTAACGTTCCAACAGGAAATAGGTAGGCTACATAGATGTATGGGTACATTGCAGTACAATGGCAACAGGGCTAGTGCAAGTAATGTTGGATTTTGCAGATTGTATTGGAAGCAATTTGATTTCCTGGTCAGATGCTCATGACAGAATAGAAATGATAATTGAAAATGTAGATGAATTCTCAGAGATCACAAACAGGCCCATGCACAGACCTCTGGAGGGGCAGGTGCCAAATCCAAAAAAGGGCACCCCACCATTTAAAAAAAAAAATATATATAAAAAAAATACCTACACTCGCAGGAGAAATTAACAGCAGTAAGTATTCATTTTATATACTATTTGCCTGTGAATCTGGAAACTTTTTGGTTTAAGGCATTTATAGGTCTATAATAATTGTAATGTAATTTGAATCAAGTTTGAGATGTTTAAGTTAGAATGCTTTTAATAACCACAAAAAATATAAATTGGGCCGAATTGAAACCGCCCCGAGCCTTAGTTTGTCTACCCCTGGCATAAAAAAAAATTCCACAGCACCTTAACTTTTTATCCAGAAAAACATTTCAGACACTGAACGTACACCTAATTGCATCCATATAGTATTTTATAGTTATGCTTACATTTGCAAATATATATGCCATATTATGCAGCAGCCAAAATCAGTATATTAGCCTATCTTCTGTCTTCTAATTTAACTATAGAAAAGATGAACAGACCTCCTGAACTGATAAATTAACTGATGGTATATTCATTTCCGAATACAAACGTGTCTGCCTACCAAGACGATGTCAGCCAGCTGAGTCTAGTATAACCTTAGATGTGTTAAGTTATTGTAGCTACTGTAGCAAGGCATTATTGCTGCTGAGCAATACATTCCAAGTTAGCCCTATTAAAGCTAAGGGTAACTAACTAGGTAGGCAGCGATTTTTTCAATATTCTGTTTCAGTTGTTAGAGGATGGACCTTAGACTTTGTCAGACAGTGAGGGTGAAAACAGCAGCAGGAAGTATTGGTTCAGTCACTTACCAGTAAACCAGTATATGTTGTATGTTAGCTAGCTGGCTGGCTGCTCATAGACGAGAGCAACCCATCCAGGTACTTTGCCTTCGCGTCAATGTTTCCGCATCTTTTGGGGGTAAGCAGCCCATTTAATTTGACTGGCGGTGAATACAAAATCCGACGTCTTTGCCAATTCATTCATACAAAATAAAAAAAAACATATTGCTTTTTAGCTCTGATGAAGTGTTTGCCACAGACATAAACTGGACGGGTCCCATAGACGACAATTGTCACTCCCTCTGGGGATGAAGCCACAGATCTCTTCTTTTGCTGTCCTTCGCTCTTTTGGGAAGTAAAGAATTTGGGAGTAATGTTGTCAGTAGTTTATAGAATGAAACAAAACTGTTCATTTTACTCAAACACATACCTATGAATAGTAGAACCAGAGAAACTGATAATTTTGCAGTGGTCTCTTAATTTTTTCCAGAGCTGTATGCTAACCGATATAATACCGCATAGCCGCAATTAACTTACCTAGCCAAGACTGACTTTGAAAAACGAGCTAACTAGCCAGTGGGCAGCGCATTAAATACAAGGGGCGCGGTAAGTTTAATTAGGCAAAACCATTTGGAAGAAGAGGGGTGTTCTGTTTTTCGCCTGGGTGCCTATTTTTAAAGTTAGTACGTATACTTTGGTTGTGATTAGAAAAAAATGATAGGAGGGCACTGTCAAGGGCGGGGCAGGGGCAGTCGCCCCCCTTCGCCCCGGCCTGTGCACGTGCCTGATTATTGACCCGTTAGCGTTCGCAAAGTTAAGAGAAGCTAACAACTTCGGTGACACTGTTAATTTGTGTTATTTAACAGCACAACATATATATGACAGATTATTGTCTAATGGTATATTGACACTGTTTGCGAAATTTCGGATCGCCCAGAGTGCCTCGCTTGTAGCATACTTGTGGGCGTGTCTGAGGGCGAACTAGCGTCTTAACAGCAAGCTGTGTATTAAGGTTTGAGAATAGCAAATGTGTATGAAGGAACGACACCTTATTAAAATGGTTAAAATTGGAATAGAAACGTCTTTTAATACATTTTTACATTTTATATATCTCTACTTAATTAATATGCCTTATTGATGTAATTCTTACAACCTGCAATGCTAGCTAGCAAACCAGCCAGCTAGAATTAGGTAGCAACCAGTCAGCAACGTAGATAGCTATCTATTGACACCAGAAGCACCAACTAAATCGGCCACCTGTCTCCACGCTGCATTTTTTTGTTTGTGTATCTGTAGGAAAATAGCGTGCAATCGTACACCTCAGGGAATCCCATCACTGATACAAAATGTTTTTCAATTAGAATGCCAATGGTCTGCAAGGCTGTAATTCATGCAAATGGAGGATTCTTTGAAGAAAGCAAAGTTTGAAGGACCCTATTATTATTTCAATTAAGAATAATTTTGTCTAACTTTGTCAACAACTATTTTACTATTAATTTTGCTGTATTTCGTATTTAAACTCATTTCATGTATGTTTTCATGAAAACTAGGACATTTCTAAGTGACTGCAAATTTTGAATGGAAGTGTTTTTGCAAGTGGTTTGTTAGCATATAATACTATATATAATTTTAGATTAGATTCAACTTTATTTTCATTGACTTGCACAAGTACGGTAAAACAAAATGCAGTTATCATCTAACCAGATGTGTGAATAGAAGAGGGCAGAAAATGTAGAAGTGTTAAGTATAACATATGTTACAAGTGGAATGTATAGACAGGGCAAATACAAGTACAAATGTCAATTCTAAATGTGCAATGAAGGCGAATTGAAGGTGCATGTGCAACTGAAATGCAAGGATAGCAGCAATGAGGTTCCCGAGGTAGATGTGTACATGTGGCAACTGAAAACATCCTTATCAGACTTTGCAAGGCTGTGTCAGAATAATACTATTCTAACACTATAATAATTTACCATAATAATATACGCTATAATTATATTCTTACAATATTCTGACACATTATCATTTACAGTATTATTATATACTGTATTCATGATAATGACAAACGGTGAGTAAATAATACACATGGATTTCAGTTGATGTACACATACAGTATCAGTATCTAGATGTCAAGGGATGTTTTGAGTGTAGTACCTCGCAGGTGGTTTTAAGTGGTGAGCATAATTTTAGTAGTATGGGGGGGTGCATTATTTGCAGCCATAATTGGCATTTAATATCTAACTGCATTCCGCCTGACATTCTAATAGCCAAATAACTTCCATGTTGTGCATATACAGTAGATCTCCCTTGATTAATGTTTGGAAATGCCAACAATAATCCAACTTGCATCAAGGAAACCTACCTTTGACCTCACCTTCACTGAATTAGTGGATCATTGTTCATTGTATGAAAACAGAATTTGTTTGTAATGCTGCAACATTTTCTACTGAGCGTGGCAAACCATCCACCAATTGAGCTACAGTAGGCCCCCAAACAAAGCCCCACTGTAACCACATTCTTGACTAAAGATCAGCTACAGGACAAGACCTTGAAAAGCTTATGTGTGATTCAGAGTTGGATCAAATTCCTGGACACCCAGGGGGCCTCCAGATGGAGGAGCTGACGGGTTTCATACAGTAGCCTAACATTATAGTTATTCTACTTGGTGCCCCAAGCACATCAAAAGCACAGGAGGTGGAGATGGGATGACTATGATCAAAGACCAGCAGCCTTCTACTTACTTTTTCATGGGTTATGAATAGACGGACCCAATTATTGTGGACGTTTTCTTTCCATCTGTTTTGAAACTCTAGTTCTGCGTCGGTTTAACTAGGAAGCATTAGGCAGCATGTAGGAAGCATTGAAACATTTCTGCATACTTCCTGTCAGATGCAATTGTCTTTAATAGTTGATCTTAAATTCAAATTACCCCTATACAAAACACCAGTGCAGACAGAGATCAACTATTAAAGAAATGTGCCTCTGACTGGAAGTGTACAACATTTTTCATATCAGTTGTGCACCGGGATCTCCCATTCATCTTTGCATTCTGGTTAGAGACAGTTTGTGCTGTTCTGTGAGAGGAGTAGTACACAACATTATGAGATCTTCAATTTCTTGGAAATTTCTCACATGCACTAGCCTTAATTTCTCAGAACAAGAATAGACTGTTGAGTTTCAGAAGAAAGTTCTTTGTTTTTTGCCATTTTGAGCATGTAATCGCACCCACAATTGCTGATGCACCACATACTCCACAAGCCTAAAGAAGGCCAGTTTTATTGCTTCTTTAATCTGCACAACAGTTTTCATCTGTGCTAACATAATTGCAAAAGGGTTTTCTAATTAGCCTTTTAAAATGACAAACTTGGATTAGCAAACACAACGTGCCATTGGAACACAGGACTGATGGTTGCTGATAATGGGCTTCTCTACGCCTATGTAGATGTTCCATTAAAAATGATCAATTTCCAGCTACAATAGTCATTTTCAACATTAACAACGTCTACAATGTATTTCTGATCAATTTGATGTTATTGTAATGGACAACAAATTTGCTTTTCTTTCGAAAATAAGGATTGTTTAAATTGACCCCAAACTTTTGAATGGTAGTGTATTTCTCTACATTTTGTGTAGATTTTGAATATTCTACCTTTAAATTCTGATTGCATTAAATTGTAAACAGCAAATCAAAGTGATCGGGATTCTGATGTGTGTGTTTGTGTGTGCTGTTAGCACAGCAAGGCTCTGTGATCTGTTTATTGTGTTCGCAGTTTTCATTAATCCTGTGAACCATGGCTGGTTTGCACACACAAACATTTTTAGGGGTTTGTAGGTCAACGGTCTGCTTATCGGAGCTATCCTCCATTCTCTCTCTTTTTCTATTTCACTCTTTCTTGTCATCTTTTCTCTCAATCTCTCTTTCTCTCAGTTTTGCGAACTTTCTCTATATCTCTCTCTCAATCTCTATTAATCTAACTATTTTTCGCATACAGTCTTGATTCTTCCTGCCCTGTCTTTCTCCCCATTTCTCCTGTGCATTACCTCATTTTTTATGTTAATTTCACATTTTAAAGCCAATCAATACTCAGGGGTCCCACTCAATTTTTTAATCTACATGAGTTGAGTGAACCAAATGTGACTCTCGATAACAGTGTCTATTAAATGGCCAAGCACACTAGGTAGAATTACTGTCCTTCGCAACTGCACATGTTTTGTCTTTAATTAAAAAAAATTATAGGAAAAAAACCCAGGTACTAATTGAAGTATTTAAAAGTTTTAAAATACTTTGTAAATAATTCCAGCCACTGTAACAGACATTACAATACACTTTAAAGTATTGGGATTGTTTCGGCTGCGGCTAATGGGGAACCTAATCGAATGTCAGAATGTTAAATATTTATTTAAAATACTGTACATGTAACAGATCTACTGCTCATTTCTAGCAACCCTGCTGCTGCAAACCCCATCATTTCTCTGTAATTAGCTCCCCAGCTAAATTGCTCAATGGTTTAGAAGGTTAGCTGCTTGATCAGCCACCCGATCAGTTTAAGTCAAATTAATGAGAAAAAAAGAACAAGAGTAAAACAGAAAAGGGGAGAAAGAGATGAACAGAAGTAATCACAGTTTGAGAGAACACACTGGAATACATAATTAATCTGTGATGAAATCGGCCATGGAGTGCAGTGCTCCATAAATTAGCATCATCCAGCATAATTACTTAATGCTGAATAGACAGCATTAAGTCGACTATGGGGGACTTGCCAGGTTTCACGCTTCTGAAATGTGGAATAGGTTTAGAATGCTGAACTGAATCACTTCTTTCCTTAATTCTCTTGTAAAACTCCACTTCTCTGTTAGCTAATTTGATTAAAATAGGAGGGGTCCCCTGCATTTTTCAGTAAGGTAATTTTTTAGCAGTCAGACATCCCATAAATATGTTTGCACTTTGCAGTTTGCTAAACGTAAGCTTTTACAACTAAATGTTGTTTGCCTAGTGGAATCACACTAGCCAACTCCCATACTTGTCGCCCACTTCTCTTGATGGATAAAGTCATTTCACTATTTGGTAATAGAGGCTTTCCATCCTGCCTGCTGTAGGGCTGCCCTGCAGTGAATCTTTTTTTTTTTTGCCTGACATTTCATTTTTTTTTTTTTTTTTTTTTTTTGAAGTAAAATTTTCAGTGTCCTATTTCATGTGGACTTGTTCAAAGCCCAGAAATATAGGCTACTGTACAGTATAATGTATGCCAGTTAATAATTAATTATTCTTAACTGGGAGGAAGGTAAGCCAACTTGTTTTTCAGTTGTTAGCTGGCTTAAGGACCATTTAGATGTTTTATACATGGATCGTGCTTCATGCCTGCTCATGGACTTTGATAAAGGCTTTCAAGGGCATTGGGATCTTTCGACACTGTCAATGGCAACTGGAATCATGATTACATAGCTGTACTCTATGTACTATAATAGTAGCCATTGTGTTTTGTTAAACATATTTTCCTTGTTTTTAATTCAAGCCTCTGTCGAACCTTAGCCTAACCAGTTGTAAATAATACATAAAGCCGTAGTTTTAAATGCAAGGTTCATGCCATACAACACTGTCACTATTTTGAAAGTATGAACTGTCTCAAAGTGATTATAAGCCTTTCATCACATTGGTTACTATTAACAGTCTTCCTTTATTGTTAGCAGCACAGATTTTAAGTTGCAGAAGGTGCATAGTTGAGCTCAATGGTTCTGGTAGCCTGCCATACAGTATGTACTGCTTCTGCCCTATCTTCCCCCTCAGATCGCACAGCACATTTATTGTTTAGACACTTCCGGTATCTGTTTCTGTTTGCCAAGGTTTCATGTGCGTGTGTGTCTCATGGTTGTATTGAGCATGCATGTCCTTGTATCTCACCTCACCCTGGAGCAGGTTTCACAGAGCCATAAAGCAGAACACAAATTATGTATCCAAGGGTGGATTAGCCATCTGGGAATTTTTTCCCCACAAAACGTGCCATGTCTACATGTCCCAAAACATGCAAAAAATAGTACTCTATACTTTACAGAAATATAAATGCAACATGTAAAGTGTTGGTCCCATCATATATCTTTCTCACTCTCACCTCTTTCTCTCTTTAATTATTTATTTCTTTGCAGCTCCAATCCTACCGCCCCATCCATGCACATTCAGTCATTCAGTCCTGTCCTCCATCCCTTCCCTCCATCCCTTCCCTCCATTAACTGGCACCCTTTCTTCAGATATGGTAAGACTGTGTAGCATTGCCAAGCTCCCCTGTGAGCATGCTGCTGTCTCGCTCTCCTCTCTCTCCTTGCCCTGGCATGTGGGATCACTAATGTGGCCAGCGGGATATCCTTAGTACCTCTTAGCCCTGTAACGGAGTTTGGGTCAAGGGACGTGTGTTGCTCATCAATGGTTTTTTGTTGCTTTTTCATTGTTTTTCTTAATGTAACAGAAACATGTCTAACTTAGCTAAGTATAAATAATTGGGTAGATTTTATTATTCAAAACAAAAAAGTTTTACTGATCCTAAAACCAAACTCAACCCCAAAATCCTGACCCTAAACCTACTTCAAAGTTTTACCTGATTCAAACCTACCACTTTAGCCAGAACAATATCAAGAGGACATGGACTATGTCCCCATCAATCACATGTTCATGGTTTAACCACAAGCTAAATCTGTTTCCACACAGGCTTGGAAATCGGTTCATGAATCTATATTAGTAAAACTACTAAACAGATTATTGCTAAGTTGATAAGTTGTTTTTCTAAAAGTCAAAGATGTAGTGTGAGGAGTAGGTAGTGTGTGGTGTAGGTAGTGTGAGGTGTAAGAGCTCATGTTTGACCTTTTCCCCACAAGCAAACAAAAAATATTAAATATCACAAGAAAGTTTAATACTGTGAAATGAAAATGTTTTGTATGCTGGTCCCATTCCCCTAAAAACAAGGATTAGCCATTACTGAAGAGGAGCCTGGCTTGGTCTGTCATGGTGCGGGAGGCAGGACACAGGTGCAGAGTTCTAGTTCAAAAACATTCCTTTAAATGTGCTCAACAGGAACCAAAACAAAGATACAACTGAAAACTGAGGCACACAACACAAACAATAATCCACACTGAATGTGACAAAAGGCTGAACTAAATAGGCTCCCCAATTAGAGGCAATGATGTACAGCTGCCTCTAATTGGGAAAAACAAAAAGCAACTGTGCAGAGATGCCTAGAGGCCTGACATTGTCTGTGATGTTTAATTCCTGTCAATTTCTGTTTCCTTATATTCACTGTTTGAACCTTAATTTGTGATTCAAGTGTACAACTCAAATGTCCCTAGTTATCAATAAGGCATATAAGAAATCAAACATTTGTCAAAAGTGGTGCAAATTGGCATTCATTTTCCTCATCATGTTTGCAGACCTTCAAACTCAGTTGTGGTTTTTGGCTTGAGATTGCACTCTCATTGGGCATGTAGGTTCTGGTTCTGGAAAACACATTCTGGTTTAGTGAGCAGTATGATAAGAAGCAGATACGCATCGGAGGACATGTCTCAACCATAAACTCTCCCAGACCTTCTGGAAACTGCTCCGATGAAGCAAAGCTATAATCCCAAATTGGACGCCACCAAATTGGAAGGGGGGAAAAACGGGGTTAACTACTTTTATGTTAAGGCTGAATGTAATCATCACAGAATAACACCAATTCAATAAAACTTCAGGGATATCAATCTGCCAAGTTAGGAAGCATACCTGTTTTGGTGCAAACGAAAGTGACCGCATGTGCACTGGTGATGCAACAGTAAGATAATCACCAAAAAGGGAATGGTTTTGCAGGTGGTGGTCACAGACAATTGCTCTCTCCTTATCCTTCCTGTCTGATTCTTCTCTAGTTTTTCATTTTGCTAGTGTCCTTGTCATTACTGGTAGCATGAGGCGGTGCCTGCAGCCCATTCAGGTTGCACAGGTAGTCCAGCTCCTCCAGGATAGCACATCCATATGTTCCATCGCAAGAAGATTTGCTGTGTCTCCTAGTACAGTCTCAAGAGCATGGATGTGATACCAGGAGATGGGTCGTTATACTAGGACAGCTGGACAGGGCCGTTGAAGGGCATCAACCCAGCAGCAGGACCGATATCTGCTCCTTTGTGTGAGGAGGAACCGGAGAAGCACTGCTAGAGCCCTACAAAATGACCTCCAGCGGGCTACTGGTGTGCATGTTTTTGACCAAACTGTCCTAAGCAGACTCCATAAGGGTGGCATGAGGGCCCGACGTCCTCTAGTGCAGGGGTTCTCAACTTCAAGCCTGGGGACCCAGACTACTGCTTGTTTTCTATTCTGCCTGATAGTTCATTGCATTTACCTGGTGTTCCAAGTCTAAATTAGTCAATATTTAGAGGGCTAGAATGAAAACCAGCAGTGCTTTGGGTCCCAAGGCCTGGAGTTGAGAACCACTGCTCTAGTGGGACCTGTGCTCACAGCCCAGCACCATGCAGCTCGATTGGCATTCGCCAGAGAACACCAGAACTGGCAGGTCCGCCATTAGCACCCCGTTCTCTTCACACATGAGAGGTACACACTGAGCACATGTGACAGATGTGAAAGAGTCTGGAGACGCTGTGGTAAACGTTATGCTGCCTGCAACATCATCCAGTATGACCGGTTTGGCGGTGGGTCAGTGATGGTCTTGGGGAGACATATCCTTGGTGGGACGCACAGACCTTCAGGTGCTAGCCAACGGCACCCTTACTGCTGTTAGGTACTGGGTTGAAATCCTCAGACCCATTGTCAGACCTTATGCTGGTACAGTGGGCCCTGGGTTCAACCTGGTGCAGGACAATGCCCGGCCTCATGTGGCCAGAGTGTGCAGGCAGTTCCTGCATGACAAAGGCATTGATGTCATTGACTGGCCCTCATATTCCCCAGACTCCAAATGAGAACCTCTGGAACGTTATATATTGGTGCATCCGCCGCAGCCAAGTAGCGTCACAGACTGTCCAGGAGCACACTGATGCCCTGATCCAGGTCTGGGAGGAGGTCCCCCAGGACACCATCTGCCGTCTCATCAGGAGCATGCCCAGATGTTGTGCATACAGGCACCTGGGGGCCATACACACTACTGAGTTACATTATGAGTTGCCGTGGTGAAATTCATACAAGTTGGAACAGCTGTTGATTCGGTTGGTGATTTTGGTTTCTATTGACCGTTCTTATATCATTTTGTTCTCAACGAATTACACAATGTACAGTAAAAATTTTGATCTTTAATATAGTTCGTTCATCGAGACACAATGTGTGATTTAAGTGTGCCCTTAATTTTTTTGAGCAGTGTATATTGATTAGATATTGTTCTTACTTAAACCTTGTCGTTCTTCACTTTACATCTTCTACATCTGTTTTTTTCATTCTCTTTTCTGTGTAGCTGTTTTGGGTATGGGGTAAAAAAAGGGGGGTTGACAAGGACAAGAGTCCAGTTATTGTGTGAAAGGGTTGAGAGAAAGAGAGAGACATATAGTCCGTGTGTGTGTGTGTGTGTGTGTGTGTGTGTGTGTGTGTGTGTGTGTGTGTGTGTGTGTGTGTGTGTGTGTGTGTGTGTG
>JACXGI010003011.1:52153-67296 GCA_016801175.1 Esox masquinongy | reverse complement strand
CTGGGCTGTGCTGAGGTAGAGGGGACAGGAGGGTTTGGTGCTGCATCACTGGGCTGTGCTGAGGTAGAGGGGTAGAGAAGGTGTCTGCAGGTGGCCCAGGATGTGCAGGCTGGGATTCAAGTACAGTATTTCAAAAGTGCATCTGAAGAGAGGAGTAGGTGCATCTCAAAAAATTAGAATATCATCGAAAAGTTCATTTTTTTTCCGTAATTCAAATCAAAAAGTTACATCTTCATATATTCTAGATTCATTACACATAAAGTGAAGCATTTCAAGTCATTTTTGTTTCAATCTTGATGATTTTGGCTTACAGCTCATGGAAATCAAAAATCTAGTATCTCAAAATATTAGAATAAAAAATGTACAATACAGAAATGTCGACCTGAGAAGAGCTCTAATCAGCTAATTAACTCCCTGAGCCTTTAATACACACAATCACAATCATGGGAAAGACTGCTGACTTGACTCAAGACACTCATTGACACCCTCAACGAGGAGGGTAAGCCACAGAAGGAATTGCTGGAAGTGCTGGCTGTTCGCACAGTGCTGTATCAAAGCATGTCCATGGAAAGTTGACTGGAAGGGAATAGTCTGGTAGGAAAAGATATATAAGCAACGGGGATGACCGCAGCCTTGAGTGGGTTGTCAAGCAAAGCCTATACAAGAACTTGGGGGAGCTTCACAAGGAGTGGACTGAGGCTGGAGTCAGTGCATCAAGAGCCACCACGCACAGACGTGTTCAGGAAATGGGCACAAGTGTCGCATTCCTAGTGCCAAGCCAATGTCAGAATCATCTTATCTGGGCGAAAGAAAAAAAGAACTGGACCGTTGCTCAGTGGACCAAAGTGCTCTCTTCAGATGAAAGTAAATTTTGCATTTCATTTGGAAATCAAGATCCCAGAGTCTGGAGGAAGAGTGGAAAGGCACAGAATCCAAGTTGCTTGAAGTCCACAGTCAGTGATGATTTGGGGTGCCATGTCATCTGCTGGTGTTGGTCCACTGTGTTTTATCAAGTCAAGGATCAATGCAGCCGTCTACCAGGAGATTTTAGAGCACTTCATGCCTCCATCTGCTGACAAGCTTAATGGAGATGCTGATATCCTTTTCCAGCAGGACTTAGCACCTGCCCACAGTGCCAAAACGACTGGTTTGATGCCCATGGTATTACTGTGCTTGAATGGCCAGCCAACTCGCCTGACCTGAACCCCATAGAGAATCTATGGGGTATTGTAAAGAGGAAAATTAGATACACCAGACCCAACAACACAGACGAGCTGAAAGCCGCTATCAAAGCAACCTGGGCTTCCATAACACCTCATCAGTGCCACAGGCTGATTGCCTCCATGCCACGCCACATTAATGCAGTAATTTGTGCAAAAGGAGCCCCGACCAAGTATTGAGTGCATAAATTAACATACTTAGAAAACCTTTGCTGGTGTTTTGAGTTAATTAGTTGATTAGAGCTCTTCTCAGGTCGACATTTCTGTATTATACATTTGATATTTTAATGTTTTTAGATACTGGATTTTTGATTTCCATGAGCTGTAAGCCATAATCATCAAGATTGAAACAAAAAAGGCTTGAAATGTTTAACTATGTGTAATGAATCTAGAATATAGGAAGGTTAGATTAGATTCAACTTTATTGTCATTGAACAGTACAAGTACAGTACAACGAAATGCAGTTAGCATCTATCTAGCAGGGCAAATAGAAGAGGGCAGAAAACTTACAAGTATTTACAAGTTTTAAGTATATGTATATTAGAAGTGGAATGTAGAGATGTGCAATGAAGGCAAATGCAGTACAAATGGCAATACTAAATGTGCAATTAATGCAAATAGAGCACGACAGAAAATTTACAAGTATTAAGTATAGTGTATGTTCCAAATGGGATAATAGTTGTGTGCCTGTGCCTGCCTGGTAGTTGCCTGCCTGATGGTAGGAGGGCAAACAGTTTGTGGCATGGATGTGAAGGGTCCCTGATGATCCAGCGTGCCCTGCGCCCGAGGTCTACGATGGCAGGAAGCTGGGCACCAGTGATGTGCAGGGCAGTTTTCACCACCCGTTGCAGTGGTGAAAACCGGTCGGCTACGGAGCAACTGCTAAACCACACTGTGGTGCAGTTTGTCAGAATGCTCTCGATTGTGCAGTGGTAAAAGTTCACAAGGATCTTAGAGGACAGGCGGGCTTTCTTCAGCTGTCCTTCAGAAAGGCGCTGCTGCGACTTTTTGACCAGAGCTGGGGTGTTGAGGGTCCAGGAGAGGTTCTCAGGGATGTGGACACACAGGAATTTGAAGCTGGACACACACTCCATCTCAGTGCCATCGATGAAAACTGGGGCGTGGCTGCAGCCTTCAGACTTTCTGTAGTGTCCATAGAACCTGTTTAACTCGTCGGTGAAGGAGACATCGCTGGCTGTGGGGGTAGCGTTCTTTGGCCGGTAGTCTGTGATGGCTTGGATGCCCTGCCACATGCGTCAGGGTTCGGAGTTATTGTTGAAGTGCTCCTCAATCCGCAGTTTGTGGTCATTTTTAGCCATCTTGATGCCCCTTTTTAGGTTGGCCCTGGGTGAGCTGTAGGCCTCCACATTGCCAGATCTGAAAGCAGCATTGCGTGCCTTTAGTAGTTTTCGGACCTCTCTGTTCATCCACGGCTTCTGGTTGGGGAAGGTCTTTATTAGTTTATGGGTGGTGACATTGGTACAGATGTTGATGTAATCCAAAATGGAAGAAGCATATGTTTCAATGTCTGTATGGGAGTCAAGGGTGGCTTGAGTGGCAAACAAACTCCAGTCTGTGTGTTGAAAACTGGTGCTGTAGAAGTGAGTCTGTCTCTTCTGGCCACACTTTGACTGTCCTCACATGTTTAATGAGGGGTAAATACTTCAGAAGTAGGAATAGTGAGAGATGGTCAGACTGTCTTAGGTGTGGGAGGGGAATGGATTTGTAAGCCTCCGGAATGTTTGTGTACACATGGTCTAGTGTATTGTCTCCTCTGGTGGGGCAGGAGACATTTTGGTGGAATTTGGGAAAAACACTTTTTGGTGGAATATGGGAAGGTGTCACTTTTTCATTTGAATTATGGAAATGTACTTTTCCACGATATTCTAATTTTTTGAGATGCACCTGTATATGTGACCATTGGGTGTTACATTATATTAATATAAAAGCTACTGAAGGTGAAACTATACAATAATGGCACCTAAGACACATTATAGCCTAAACAAAAATAGCAACAGTAATTACACCTATCATTCATACACAAAACATGTATTCAATGAGCACTTCTCTAGCATGCTGTTTGCTATAATACAAATAAGACTAATCAATAATGAAAAAGCAAAGGCTTACAACTATTAATTACAAAAGGGGATGGGAAAGGAAAAGCATTTTAATTGACTTCTACAAGCAGGACTAACACTGATTAACCAGACTAGCTAAGATGTGTATAAAATGTAGGCCTATGCCTGGTCTCTTGAGGCAGACAGTGGATGGTTTGTGCAGCACACTTGAGCTTTCAGTATTTCTCAAAATGATGTTATAGGTAAGGTTATTCCCCAAACACCTGAATAGTCTTTCCAACATTCCCTAATGAATTTTAGGCAAAAGTAACTGACATATACACATATATATAGATATATTGTCTGTGTTGCGACGCTGCAGACAACACAGACAAAATATGCTAATAAGCTATGTAGTTAAATTGTGGTGGGGGCTTTCGATTTTTGTAATATGTTGAATTAATAGTATTAAAATAGTATTAGTAAAAAATAGTAAATGTAAAAAAGAATCTCATTTGGGTGCCCCTAGCATTTGCCTATTCCGCTGGCCAGTCCACTGGCCAGCCCTGGGAATGGGTTACCATAGAGATTAACAATGAAAGTAGAAAAAAATATAATACTAAATAAATTTCAATATGAATATATTATAGCAGACACTCCTGACAACTGGGGTGGCAAGATATTTTTTTAGGGTGGCAGCTGGTGGTTTTGCCAGTGCCCACACTAGACTCGAACTCGCGTTCCTCTACTTCGGAACACACGTGAACGCTTTTATGACAAGCTTCGAAATGTTTAAGCTAATACAAAAGGGTATCTTAGACGGCACAATTGCCATCTAAGGGTACCTTTTGTATAGCTCGTTGTTAAAGTGGTGCTGCTTAACAGTTATGCTTCCTCCGTTGTCAGTCAGCCCTTGACACTGTTCCAATCTTTTGAGCTATACAAAAGGTACAATTGTTAACAAATCGGCAAAATTTAAAGCTAACATTCTGTTCATATAGTCTTCCATATAAGGTAACAGATCCTAAGTAACGTCACATATCGTTGTTGAGGCTAGGACCACTATGTCCATTGCTTAACACAGGCTGAAACTACAAACATATTTAATGATAAATCTGTAAACAATGTTAACATTCTTAGATATGAAAAGGCATAGTTTTGACATTTTACAACTTGGTAGTGAACTTTACCAATAATACTGATGATTGCATTACATTAGCTAGTAGACGATATCAGACATTTTAACTATAATAAATGGCTGCTGCTAATGCAAGATTAATTTACAAGATTACATTTTGTATTGTATATTTCGTAAACATGTGCAGCAGTACCTTCTTTCATTACTACTAGGCTAGTCTTGTGCGATCCTGACAACTCAATTGCTTAGAGAGTATCATGGACCGACGCCCTGTGTTTTCACTGGAAGGGAGGGGGAGCAGCACGGTGACAGGAGCAGACCCCAGGACTCAACCATTACGGGGAAGGGGGAACTCAGATATTTGGAACAGGTTACCATAGAGAGAAATTAGGAAAAATATAATACTATTCAATAAAATTAAATATGAATACATTATAGCAGACACTTCTGACAACTGGGCCGGCGAGTGGGCTGGCAACACATTTTTTTAGGGTGGCAGATGCCACCCCAGTGGTTTCCCCAATGGTCAGCGTTACGACACACTGCAAGTTTTTTAGCTGTAGCGTCTGTCCATCTTACTAGTGATGGGCATTCCGAATGACTACAGTGATTCTTTGCAAAGATTCGGATCATTAAAATAATTTAATGAATCTTTTTGTCCAAGCTCTTCATTCCATCTCTATATGGTACCTTGTTGTTTACTATAATAGCACTCTGTTTAATGACTCCCAAAAATAGTAGCCTAATGTTACTAAATCAACCTTATTTATTTTTTTCAGCAATTACCAAATTATTCAGTCTACAGAAAATAATATCACAAGCACATGTAGTAGACCGTCACGAACAACAGTAGGCTAATAAAAACGTTATTGAATTCACCGTGCATGTTTGGTTTCTGTAGTTAAGGAGCATGCACATCTTAGGCTGCAATGAAAAACCATGTGCTATCATATCCTTACCATTCATACTTGTTTCCTGCAGTGTCGGAGGCACTCTGGTTCCCTACTACAGGAACACCACCGGTTTCAGAATTGGCTAAAGTTGTAGTTATGGATGCTTGAGCCATTTAAAATATCTTAAGGATGACAGTTTGATATCTTAAGGATGACAGTTTGGCCTATGTGTCATAGGCTACATGTCAAAACTGAAGAGGAGGTGGAGGTCTTCACGGATACATACGAAATCCGATTATGATACCGAGTCTGATTGTCACGATTGCGGTGGCGGAGTGGAGGGAACCAGGCGCAGGCAGAGGACATTCAAACGTATGTTTATTAACAAACAAAACAAACGAACGGCAGACAAGAAAACTGAACAAAAACCGCCAATCAACGGCGGACGGTGCAGCGGCAAACTCACACGAAAGGAAACCACTCACCAATACGTAACACGACAAGCAACAATAACCGACAAGTGAGGGGAGCAGAGAAGAAACATTTAAACACATACTGAATGACATAATTGGGACCTGGTGTGCGTGATTAAAGACATGTGACAATGAACCAGTCCGGGATGTGTTTGTAAATGAATGGAAACTGGGAAAAGCGGGAGATGACGGCTCCCAGACGGGACAGAATATAACCCCGGGGGGGGGGTTATATTCTGACGCACACCGACCGAAAGGGGCGGGACCGCTGGGACGGGCCAGGGAGGCGGGGCCGCCGGGCCGTGGCGGCGGAGCGGCCGGGATGGGTCGGGGCTATTGAGTTGGCTAATCTCTAGCTAGTTAATGTTATCACTAGCTACACAAGCAGTTAACGTTAGCTTGCATTAGCTGCAGTTGCCACATACAATTGCTTATGTGAGACATTGATGTGTTATTCATATTTGTGAGATTAAAGTCCATGCCTGTGCAAAGTGTGTAGAGAGTTATCCAAATAGACTCTTGGCTGTAATTACTTCCAAAGGTGTCTCTCCTAAATTTTGACTAAAGGGGATGAATGCTTATGCAATACATATTTTCTGTTTTATACTTGTAATGAATTTAGGACATTTTGTAGATTTGATTTTTCACTTTTACATTATGGACTTTTGTGTTGATCAGTGCCAAAACCCCAAAATAAATCTGTTTGGATTTCATGTTGTAACACAATAAAATGTGGAAAAGTCCATGGGGGTGAATACTTCTTAGTTATTGGGGTTTTTATCTTGGTGGGTGATTAAGATGAAACTTACACATCATGTGAACATTACTAAGATTGGATGTTGAGTTTACAGGCGCTTTGTGAACATATGGTCAATGTGACCTAAAATGTTATTCACTCTGGATGTGGTTATTAAAGTGACTGCCCAGTGATTCAAGACTTATTATATATGTTTTTTAATTGAAATGCTAATTATGCTTTTCTGTTTGAAAAGTCTGGACATCCCCCAACAAAAGGTGATGTTTGTGTATACCAGTTATTAAAATATACCCTCCTCCTGAGTATTACACTATATGGCATTATTATGGTTTGTATAGGGTCTGTTTCTGAAGTTTGAGGTGATGTTTTTTAAGTAGGGGAGACTGGGGGCAATTGTAACAGGGGGCAATTGTAACACACTAAATTCCTCCAATCTAGAAACAAGCTAGAGTGATGAAACTTACTCTGCATATGCTCAGTAGGATTCTCTCTGTGCCTGTGGAAAAGGAGCAGGAGCACTTCATCTCAGCAGAAATTTTCAACAAAAAACTGATTCTGAGGTATGAAAGTTGCACATTTAAACTTACATCAATTTTATCTCTAGGTTACTGGTTAAAAAAATAACATGAATAACCTATGCTAATATAGGTGTACTAGCTAGCATAAGAGATTTTATCATGACTGCAAGATCGGAGGCTATTGTTTCAATTGCCCCTGAGCCACATGGTCCAATGTAAGGACCTTGTTTGTCTGTGTTAACATACTTGTCGGTTAGAAAATGAACATTTTGCTAAATTTACATTTAAAATTACATTTAAAAAGGTATTAAAATAAATGTGTTTCTTCTAGTATAGCAGCCCATCAATAAACATATGTTTTTTGTGTAAAATATTTTGTGTTTTATATGTGTTCAAATAATATTATATATTGACAGAAAGTCAAGTGTGAAAGTGTCAAAACCAAAGATGATGATTAGTTCACTTGTAAGAAGCACACATTTTATCGAGGTAAAACAGAGAACTTGGCAGAAGTTTTTTCTTTAGTAACCTATGCCTAGATTCAGGCCCAGGAAGATGGATAGGGGACTCCAGCCACAATCACTATTCAAGTTGTACAAGGAAGGTCAGTGAGGGCAGCAGCAAAGTCACATGGCAAAACAGAAATATACTTTTGCTTTTGAATGCATATGACACCTGACATGTAAAAAAAATTGAACCATTGACAAAAAAAGTTTAAGTACAGCAGCAATGTGATTATTCTGAGGTGGCCTTTTATTTGAGATATAGTAGTTTAATATGACTTATTTTTTCAGTGTTACAACTGCCCCCAAACACTGTTACAATTAACACTGTGACTTCTTGCATTAAATTTAATATTAGTCTTGTCCTTATTAGTGAAAATATATCAATTGCATTATTAATTAGTGCACAGATATGTTTCTTATGTCAAAAGATGACTAGTGTATTTCAAGTAGTCTGTGAGTTATTGAAAATGTAAAACATTTTACAACTGACCCCAGTCCACCCCTACTTTTTCTTCTCCAATGTTTACTCCAAGTCTTAAACATTATTATTTGGGTATGAATTATCAGAATATTAACTAGACAGTGGACAGTAGTAGTAGTAAGTACTAACATTCATAGCAGTAGCAGTAATAGTTTCAGCAGTAGCACTAGTAATATTGTTACTACTAGTAATATTGTTACTAGTACTAGTAAATGTAGTAATAGTAGTAGTGGTGTCAGAAGTAGTAGTCGAAATACTAGTTGTCATTGCCGTAGTTGTTGTCTATGTCCTTGATGGAAGAGGTAAGAAAAGCATAGTGAAAATAGAAAATGTAAAGAGTAAAATATAAAAGAATAGTATGTTGGATGTGTTGGATGCTAATCTCTTCTATAGCTTTCATATGCATGAAATAGCTTTTCATATGCATGAGTCATAAGGTTGTAGTTTGAAAATGGACACATCTATTTGCTTTTAAAGGGTTCCCAATGCTTTATTGTTCAAAGGAGAACCCATAAAAAGTATGGCAGCAAACAAGATCACAAAAAGAAAAGTGAAACTAAAGACTTACCTACCTTTGTTTTTCCCTTTGATTGCTACCATATCCTTTCTTCAGACAGAGACCTTTCATTGTATCATGCATCTGATGCGGATTAAGAGCATTATCCATGGAATCAGATTAAGGGAGACATTTTATTTGTGTTCTGTAAAAAATAAAAATAAAAGACAAAAGGACTGAAAGAAAATTACACAGGAACAGTTGGGAGTAATTAAAGGTAAGTGTGATGAATTGGGAATTGTTTTCTACTCACACACACCACTGTGAATCAAGCATCAAGCACACAAAGACACACTGAACATGTGCACTAAATACCAATAAAAAACACACACCCAGAAACACACACACTTTAAGAGGGCAATTACATTAGCCCCAGGGATGGGAGGCTCCTTTGTTATCACCATGTTTCTCAAAGGATCAGTAACATCATTATATCTTTATAGTAAAAAAAAAAGAATGTCTCAATTTTTGTGATATGCATACACCGTCCTTATGCTGTCACTCTGTAACGCTCGCTCATAATTTCCCCACATTGATTCAAATGAGCAAGATCCATAGGAGAACATTACACAGAGAATATACACACTATACCCAATATAAACATTGGTATACCTACACAACAACACCAGTGTATTTCATTTCAAAATATAGGCAAATTAAAAAGACCAGGAACTGCTATTAGTTTGACCTAAAATCATTTGTGGTGGAAATGGGGTTTCTGCTTCAATGTAACTTTTGTTAGATCAGGTCTGACAGTTTCAAATCATGGGCCTCCAGACACAACCCCAGGTAAGGGGGAATCATCCAAACTCTATTTTAGGTCAAACTATCCCTTTAAACAATAACTTTTGAACAGATACTACATATGCTGTGCATTACTACTGATTTTAATATAAGTGATCTTTCAAAATAAATATATTTATGAATTAAAACATGAGTTCTTCTGAATTACACTTTAAAGCTGAAATCTGAATAAGGAAACAGCGCCATTCTTGAATCCGTTTGGCATTTATTATAGTTATTGTCTTGTTGATGAACTGTGGTAAAAAAGACAGTAAATTACTTTTTTGTCGCAAATAAGATGTACAACGATGGTGCCAAAATGGATGTGGCTGTTTTACCAAATACGGATTCCAGCATTAAATCAATGATCATCTCCTAAAACATGAGTATACAAGTTTGCAAGATACTGAGCTTCAGGTACAAAGTCCTTAAAGAAGTACAGTACTGGATGTGTCAAAAGTAAGAACAAGATGATGTAATTCATTCACAATTTCACAGTGTATATCAGGAGGCACACAAACAGACGCACTCACACACACTGTCATACACGAGCGCATACACACACACACACACACCAAATAATTCGAACACAGGATAAAGGGCCAGGCAAGACCAGACATAGTAATAACTGTGTTATATAATATTGTCTTATAGCTCAGTGATGGCTCATGGTGGGGTGGGTCTCTTAACAGGTAGTAGGGCTCAAGGTTCTGGAACTGACAAGGCCTCATACATATCAACAACATGCTTATTATTGTGATTCAAAACATTTAATACGTACAGAAATTTCCAGGGTGAAAATTCATTTGAAAGATTAGAAATAATTTCTAAAAAACGTTGATATCTGATAAAAGGTTAAAGGTATAAGACTGTGTGTATACAAGCATAAGGAACCAAACAAACTTCCAAACAAAATTTCAATCAGTAACTTCCAATCACAGAGCACACAGGAAACGTGACCTGCTAGCATTAAAACTGGCGGAAATTAGCCACTTGATAGCTGCCATCACATACATCTACAGATCACCTGCATCTGCTCTAAGACCGGACGATACAGACTGTTTTGTTGCTTTGTGAAACCAGGAACTGATGATAAAAGGACGACACACATCCATATATGAATTGTTCTGCAATCTCGGTAGAAAATATAACATCTACATTACACAATAATATCACTATTGCTTATATTAAATATCATCAGAGGTTATGAGCATTGAGAATCCACTTCTGGAACCATATGTCTGAACTCTAGTATGGACTCATTACTGGCAACAGTCCCATCAGTCATAGTCACTAGATAAACAGAGCTTTGCCATTGTCAAGTTAGACAGTCATTGACAATCCATCCAAAAGTTTCTCCTTGCCAACAGAAAATACACTGTATAAATCTGCTACACAAGAAAAGAACATGATACATAGGATTATCCCTCTTTCTCTAAAATGTTCAACCCCAAATCTTATGAAACCCAATCCCTCAAATAGCCAAGACGGGTGGTGTTTTTTGGAGGATAGAGAAATATGCTTAAAGGGAAAGTAACATTAGTTTTGTTGAGTTGGCTAATATTAGCCACTAGCAATAAGTGATGCTATTGCATTCTGTGTTCACCTCGTTCCTTGCCCTTTACCGCCTCGGGATATTTTTAATTGATCTACTTTGGTTTTCTCTTCTTATATCATTGGAATTTACTTAACGACAACACGTCCTTGCACAAAATTCTTGCATGGACTCAGCCATCTTTGTAAATCTTTTTTGTTTTATGTAATAACTCTGAAAACAGAAGAGTTAAGTGTAACTTTGCATGGGACTTTCACATGTGGTTATGTTAAATGCTACCCACCCTTTAAAGACTGGCACATACTGGCATCATATCCAACAGACCCCCGTGTCCACCAAACCAAACAACGATTGTTGCATAATTGTTGAAACTAGTCCAAAACAATTCACCCAGAATGTCTTCACGTTGTGTTACATAGGGTTCATTGTCAAAATGGCTTCCTTCACATGTTTAAACTCCAAGTCACATCCTGCTTGCTGTGCTGAAACAACCCATTGGGACCTGTCTTTCAGTTTGTGATGTGGAAAGAGGATCCAATAACAATGCATTTAATGGGCAGGCATAGTCCTCCTTAGACATGGCTCCGTAGGACCAGTGGAGGAGCAGAGGTGTGTCACTATCAAAGAGCAGGGCTCCTCTGTTTAATGTAGCGAGGGCCGGTGGGTGTAGTGGTTTGAGCACATTTGCAAATGGATA
This sequence comes from Esox masquinongy, assembly GCA_016801175.1. Classification (NCBI taxonomy): domain Eukaryota; kingdom Metazoa; phylum Chordata; class Actinopteri; order Esociformes; family Esocidae; genus Esox; species Esox masquinongy. The sequence goes on along the minus strand of JACXGI010003011.1, from coordinate 55,659 downwards.
CACAATGTTCTTGCCTGGTGATTGTCCTTCTGTTCCCCTTCTGCCATCTCAGGCAATACACCTGGGAAAGGAGGGTGAAACAAAGGGGTTGAGAACACAAGGAAGGGTGGTTCACCGTCATTACAGGATTACTTTGATTATCTTGAGTGCATTATGGACTCCATAACAGCAAAAACGAAAGCAACTTCACAAGTACACTGAATATACAAACACTTACAACATGTTGATGCAAACATCTAAACTTCGACATTTTGGTAGTGTTGTGAAACACGGATGATTAGCGTGAGTTTTTTTTTAGGGCCAGTAGGAAGGCTCACTCTGACAACCTTGTCACAGAGGTTGGGAACTTGTCTATGAAGAAAAGCGAAGAATCCTCAAACAGTTAATTCAAAGTAGGATCAGATGGCAGACAATTTTTGAGTGCTTTGGCGTGCACAATGTTAGCCAAAAGAAAAGTATCACGATGTGTTTCTTTTTGATAAAGGGTAGTGATTATCTTGCCATTGGAGATCTCTATCCTTATTCAGAAAACAGACCCGTTTATGGTCACATTGCAGTGTATTTACCATCAGGATTGATGCTGTTTGAAATCACACTAAATCATTAAGTTCATCTTATCAGACCCCATGCATGTATTTCAGCATTTTAGACATAAATGGGCTTCTGGACTGATTATTCTATAGATCACATTGCGCTTTTTGTACTACATATTTTGTTTCTGGTACAAACCTGTTGTCCATGTACCATTATGTAAATATTGACAAAACTTAAAACTGACAAAAATACAGAGATTGCATGCTTATTGATTCAGTCTAATCCCCTGTTTGAAGGTGCACCCTGTTTAAAGGTGCAAATATTTTATTACCTCCTGTGGTACTTACAGGTGTCAGTAATTATGTTTGATTGCATCAATATGTCAGCTATATATATGGCCTTTACCATTGAGTTTGTATGCTCTGATCGGATGACTGAAGTGCCATAATTAATTGTAAATTGGACTGAGGTCCTCTTCAATTTCTATATCATCTCTTTTTGGCTTCTGCACCTCGGCTACAAACAGGTCTCCTCGGCTACAAACAGGTCACCTCGGCAACAGTCAGGTCACCTCGGCTACAGACAGGTCACCTCGGCTACAGTCAGGTCACCTCCGCTACAGACAGGTCACCTCGGCTACAGACAGGTGTGCAACAAACCTTTTCTCAAAGTTCACATATAGTTTTCATATAGAGAATATAAATCAAAAAGAAACAGAAACCAGTGAACCAAGGTTAAATAATATTGTTTTAATCATTCATACATGCATACTATTCTAAATGTCTAATTAGTTAGTAATATAGTAATAGTGAAACCAAATACAGTAAATATGGCATATGTAAATGTATATCATTCCACAAAATCAATACATTCACAGTCAAACTGTATACCCCAGATTATATGAATATTTCATACACTTATTTATTAGTCTGCAAAGAATTTCATGAATTTAAAGCCACGGAAAATAAATATTTATGATGCCCCGATTTCCCGCTTTCTTCGTGTCTCTGGTAATTGTATGTGATTAATTTTGTTTTCTCTGTGGAAGAAGGAAAATCAATCTTACAGCAGAATATTGTTTGGTAGACACAGGCATGGAAATTCTGCAATAGCACCTGATTTTACAGCTACAGTCTAGTTCTGTTATTCACACTATCTTTACCATGGACCAACATATTGTTCACACTTTCTTTTTTACCTTTGAGTAATTTAGTTGCACAACGACTAAGCTGAGATTCACACAACCCCAGAATATGGACAAACATATTGCTTGCCTAAAAAGGTATTTGCATGGAATAAATGGCACAAAATTAGCCATCAGATGAATCGCAGTAGCTAATGTTTATCAAGAAACAAAACGGGAGTATAAAACAAGCATTTTTCTCTAGTTCAGAGGTTCCGTAGTGCAGAGAGTCTGTGGTGCAAAAACATCCTTCCCAGTCAAATAATTGCACAAACTCTAAAGTCCACAGTTCATTTTGTTAGTGCTCTTAAACAAAATAGCCATCTGAAGAGCCTTGTTCTTTTGAAGTACCCTGTTTGTTAATTTGTAAACCAAAGCATTAGGTTATTTTCTATTTCCCTTTGGTTTTTCTTTTGACCCTTTCTGCATGCATCAATGTCTTCTTCTCAGAGGGAAGTGGAGCATCCCATTGGGTATTTTCTATGTAAAAGACAAAGTTAACGATGTAGGTGGAAGTTGTCCTTACTATAGCACTATAGAACTGTTAGTATTGTCTTAGAACTGTAAGGTTGCTTGTCCCATAGACCAGACATCTGGAATTTAAAAAAAAAAAAGCCCTTTGACAGAATCAATGGATCCAGACTTACCACTAAGTGCTGAACTCCTTACGATGGCTCCTTAGGCAAAGGCTAGAAAGAAAACAAAAGATAATGTTAGAGTGAAGAAACAGACAATCATGCTTTTTTCCAGCCAAATGTACAGGAGCATAGAACATATAACCTACATCCATTTTGAAGTACAGATGGCAAGACGATTACATTTGTAGCTAAATTATATGAATTGTTGTCATTTTTCAGACCATTAAACTATCCACTACCATGAAGTAGGTAAGATTGGTCCATATGGGCCATGGGTTCTAGATGAATTATCTTGCAATGTCAGAATAGAGCAATTAGAATATACTGTTTGTCTAGTGAAAACATACTGTATATCTAGAAAATGTTATGCTAGCTTCAGGTTGTTTGGTATTAAAGGACTACCTTTTCATTCCGTGTTACTCTAGCATATTTTGCTCCTCATTCATCCCCTAGAGCTTGAAAGCACTTCTTTTATGTTACCCTTATTTTACTAGGTACATTGACAGAGAACACATTCTCATTCACAGCAGCGACCTGGGGGCATTTAGGGTTAACTGCACTGCTTAGACACAGAAAAAAAAGAATGTTCACCTTGCCGGCTCAGTTATTTGATCTAACGACCTTTCAGTTTCCTGTCAGATTCTCTAACTGCTAGGCTACCTGCCTCCCCATTTGATGTGGATTCCTACACATTTACCTCAGAACCTCTGGCTTTAATCTGAGGGAATCAAAATCAACTGTTTGCTTTCTAGCTGCGGGGACGGAATGAGATACTTCTTAGGAGCGAATGGCTAAGCTGATCATAATCAGGAAGCTAATGGGCTGTGCAACCAATCAAGGCTGTGGTGCAGTAACCAGATTGGCATTCCCAGGAGCCTCTCAGCTGTTGGCTGGGCTCCTGCAGGAACAATATGCACAGCTGGTGTTCCATTGCCCCCCCCCATCTGTTGGTTGGTTAATTGTTCGGTCGGTCATGTTTGTCTTTCCATCTGTCTGTCTATATTCTCTGTTGTGTCTGATTGCACGTTCATCTGTCCTACCGTCTCCCGCGTCTGTCTGTTGCCTACCCAACCACACGTCTGCATGCCTGCCTGTCTGTCCGTCTGTCTGTTGCCTACCCAACCACACGTCTGCATGCCTGCCTGTCTGTC
>JACXGI010003011.1:32085-52053 GCA_016801175.1 Esox masquinongy | reverse complement strand
TACCCCTACTGCATCTTTAAATCAAAGCAAGAAAAGGGGGATATTTGGGGGAAACGTACAGGAACACAATATGTTCTTCACAGCATGCAAGGTTTCTTGATGTGATTTTCTTTTCATTAGGTGAGGCTCTCTGCTTGGGACATCCACTACTGATGTTGTGTGAGGAGAATTCCAACACCTTGCTATCTATTATAAAAGCACAAGACCCAAGGAGTTAGCCGTGTATTTATAAACCTCTGGCCCTTTTTCCATGTTGTCACATACAAATTAAAAAACATTTCCGCCCTCAAAGTTGAGTCACAATTGCATGAGTACTTCACCAACAATACACAGGCCTTCTCTAGCTACCTGTTCTAGAAATCGATTTTGGGGACAATCACTCAGGGCAAAGTGCTGAGGTGGCAGTGGCGCTAGCTTGGCTCTATTAGCTGCTCACGCTAATTAAAAGGCTAACAAGGTGAACTGGACCCAGGAGAGGAGGAGGTGTGGGAAAGTGGCCGGCACAAGTGCCAACCAAACAAACAGTGAAGCAATGCCTAGTGTTCTCAGGAAATTAAACCCAAATACATCACAATGTCCTTCCCTTACGGGCTACAAAGACAGCGATAGAAAAATCGAATAGAAGAGGGACAGAAAAAGTGAGCAGTATCCCAAACATACTAATCAGGGTTTTACTAATTACCTATCCTTTGTTTTATCGAGAGCTCCAGCCCCTTGGAGAAGGAGAATAGAATAGAACTTCACTGTCCATCCATGATGGACATTTTTCTCTGGCACCACCACACATTGACATCACAAGCACATACCATACATTCCCATACATTAAAACTATCAGTTCCTTCAAAAAACACAAACATATAATTCAGCTAAAAACTAAAACTACAAATTCATTAGACAAAAAAAAAAAGAACTGGAGACGGGTTAGGGTCAACTTTCACAGGCTAAAAGAAACTCATAACTGTGCACAGCATGTTCAAATACCGCTCCCTTCCATCCTCAGTTTCCCAAACAGCCAAATTAATAACAATAAAAAATAGATTAAACATTAACGCATGGCCCACATTTGTGTGACTCTTTCAATGTACTCGCGTTTTATCAGTCGTTATGGTTTCTGTGGACCCAAGGAAAAAGTAGCTGCAAATGGGTATACAAATAAATAAATAAACATGTGACCCCTTAGTTTGACTTAACAATTTGATTTGTTGGTCAGTGTTGTGGGTAACGCGTTACAATTGTCAGACTACTTTTTACGGTAACATTTAATTTAATGTAAAGTAATCCCTTACTAGTTATTTTTTCAAATAAATATTTTTTCACTTCCTGCAAAGGTTCATGATACACCTACCCATGCCACGCGCCCAGCTCCCATAATTTTCAAATCGATATTTAGCGTCGCCAAGCGATTAGTGTAGCGGAAGGTTGAGCTGCACGGTTCAGACTTGGGAAGCAGTTCACTATATTCACTACGTCATTATTGCTCTTACATATTACCGCATATTACCAATCACCGAGACTGCTATTATGTTTTGCTGGAATCTCTTGCCGGTTGGACAACAAAAGTTCGATCCCAAATCATCCTCTAACGGACAACCAAAGTTGATCGCAAATGAACATCTAAATACATGTTCTGTTTCTAAATGCGATTGTATCATTTCAAAACAGATTTAGTAATTATTCACCTCTGAATAAAGTCATGAAACACCATTGGATTATGCACATTATTGCAAAGAGATTTCAAAGTGCCTAACGTTTAGGTAAAGTGCCCAACGTTTTGAGAAGGTATGTTTATCAATGTACAAGGCCACTGCTGTTTTTTTTTTGTTCTTTATTGTTCACTGCAATTGATCTATCTAGTATTGAAGTCTGTACATATAGGCTGTTGAATAAGCCTGGCCTGTCCTGAAAATGTGGAGGCATTTGCAATACAAAATTATTTTAGATTAGATTCAACTTCATTGTCATGGAACAGTACAAGTACAGCACAACGAAATGCAGTTAGCATCCAACCAGAAGTGCAAATAGAGGGCAGAAAATGTACAAGTATCAACAAGTATTAAGTATATGTATATTATTTATTGAATGAAGAGATTCTTGATTAAAGAACTAAATGCAAATATTGTTTTTCATTATGGTATATGATTACTTGAGATAATAGGATTGGTCACTCTTGCTGTATAATGATTAATGATTGATAATGTTATATGCTGGTGAATGACACTGACTCTGCAATACCTAACTATGTAATTATACGATATCCCATTAAATGTGTGGCCTCTGGGCATAAGTGACCAACACTTGAATATAGAATAACAGGACTTATCTTAAAGTAACTAAGTAACTTTAACACCTTATTTTCTACAGCAAGTAACTAAGTAACATAACTAGTTACTTTATGGGAACTATAACTACTGCTGTTGGTGACATTTCAAGTTGTTTACTGAGCTCCATCCATTACTAAAATATTGCTGCACACAGTCCACTAATACAAAATGTTTACTCAAGAACCCCAAACAGTTTGGTAGCAAACTGTAGAAAGTATACTACACCACAGCTTGGACAACACTTCATAACATTACATAGACACTAGTGGAAGATCAGATGAGGACACCCATTCTCACTATTACAGTTCCCCAAGCCATAGTAGACACTGTGAAAACTTTGCTGTCCCAGCAATGACAAAAAACAAACACTCTCCTCCCCTCCAGCATCACAAGTGGACTGCAATGAACAATGACGTGCCTGGCTCCTAGAGTGGCCTACAGCACACAGGGTTAATCATCTAAAGACTCATCAAGCTCTGAGCCACTAACAACCACAAGAGCTAATATTATTATGACGCCCCATTTAGAGGCTCCAAATACACGTCAGGCCAAATTGTGTGTCAGACAAACCAGGGAGTTTGGTTACACACACACACACACACACACACACACACACACACACACACAAACACACATACACACACATACACCATTTATTGTAATGTGCAAGAAAGACAACCAACAGCAGTTACCTGAAATCTGGGACAATATAGACATGATGTCATGCCCCACCACATTGGGAAGGATGGGTTAGCTACCTTACCTAAAATGATCCTGCCACTGGACTTAATACTGTTAGCTGGTATCAACAGTGACAAATTTGCGTCCAGTTTAAAATATTTAGTACAATTCAGATCATTGAAGATAGAGATTATTTTCAGAGAACAAGCTCATTTTCCATCACCTGAAATTGAGACCATTCAGAGCCATTCTATGTCTATTTGCTATCTGAAAGACATGCCACAACCAAACACAATAACACTCAGGTCTGCAACCTTTACACCACACAACAGTTTTCAGAAGAAAACAAAGCTGACTAAAACAAAAAATGGAGTTCAAAGAGCAGGCAATGACAGAAGTTGAAATGGGAAACCAGCTGAAAGGGCTCTAAGTGACAGGGAAAGGACAGTGTTCAGAGAGGGTCTCTGACAGGAACAAGAGAGGGATAACATACGCCGAGGAGAAAATAAGAGGGAAAAAATAGATGAACTAATAGAGTGTGGCAGCACCCGAGAAATTGCTTTATTTATCCGTACAGGAGGCTGTGCCCAGGGACATATCAGATACTGTGGAAGAAGTCATGAAATCCACTGGCTCTTAAAAATGAGCTAGATCTTGAATGCCATTGGAATGTCAATGAGTAAAGAATAAATTATAAATAAATTATTTCATCTCTCATTCTTTCGTTTTAAGAGATGTTTCTGCATATTTAATCTAGCCATGCTGTTTCATACTTTTCACACCCATTGCTGTGCTTACTCAGGCATACATTTTTTAATAATTAAATAATCAGTTACTGCTTATATAACTACACGGGAAATCAATATATTGCAATCAATCTATAACAGCCTGTATGAAAACCAAAAGAAAGTCAAGAGGGTTTGTTCCTTTACTGTGAGCACTTAGCTCATTTAAAGTCTGTTTCCTTTCTACTTAGAGTACAAATCCAAATTTTTGTAGCATAGTAAAATGCTTGTAATTATAGAGGGCACTGAATGTTAATTGGTCAGACTACTCAGATACATTGATCAAAGGCCGAAATTCAAAAGCAACCCTTTTCAGTACATAGGCTTGTCAAAATCATCCCCGACCCAGATTAAATTTAATGCTGGATGAAAACCATTCTCAATGAAGAATGTTCATTGAAAGTGCTTTTTAGTCCAGCGTCCAGGAAGTGTGTCCTAAGAGTCTATAAGCAGTTAGTACTGGCTACCAACACTGGGGAGAGGGAACAGTTGGCAGATTGCCACCGGGGTAGGGGAAAAACAAAATGATGCAAGTCTCTGTGACCCAGCGTGCCCTCCTGTCCTGTGTGTGTTCCATTTGTAGACAGCTACCTATTGCAGACTAAGTGCATGACCGCAACATTTTCTAGCCCTTGCAAAATCCCAAAACACAATGTCCTATAGCATCTACCCCAATCTAATCCCTTAACAATGAAGCTTGTTGAGAGAATGCAAAGACTTTGCAAAGCTGTCATAAATGCAAAGGGCTGCTACGCTAAAGACTCTACAATTATGATTCCATGTGTTATTTCATAGTTTTGTTGGTTTCACTATTATTCTACAATCTAATAAAAAACAATTCAGGATGTTACCTATGAAGACCTTGCAGGTGCAAAGCACACGTCGAAATAGCTTAATAAGACCTCCCCTGGTCTCATGCCACACATTCTTACCAACCCATGTCTGGGCATCCCCTCCAGAGAATAGAACATTGGAACTGTCCCGCAGTTCGCTAGTCAAGACAAATTGCTAGCTTGTTTGGGGGCCCATGTGAGTGATTCATGCTAACAGCTGGCTGGCATGGAGCATGCTGCACATGCAAACTCCATTAGCGGGTTAGCCCAGAGAGTGTGACCTGGCAATCCCTTTGCTACAGGCTGTGGAAGTGAGCATGGGCGGAGAGGGGGAAGGCTGCATTTAGAAAGGGTTGCAGGTGCAGAGGCGATTGTATGCGACAGCCAACACTCCCCCGTCACACACGCTTATGCCTGGCTGCACGACCAACTGCAGTCTGTGTCACTCCCTCGGTCTGCCTCGCCCGTCCCTCTCTCCCTTTCCAGCCATGTCTGGTTAGCCCTGATAAAGATATTCCTCATTTCCATCCCCCTGGAACAGTCTATTCTCCGTAGCGTGATCCATCAGTCGGTGGCTTTGCTCTTCAAACCAGGCATCGCCAATACACAATATTACAACTTCAGCATCCAGCGTCATTCACAATCGACGCAAGGTCCTTCAAAAGCTAATTACATTTCGACGCTACGTACCGTATCTGCATTTTCCACCCATGACATACAGTGAACAATCCGACCCAGCTCACCTGATGTATGTACAACGATGAGCCATAACATTATGACCACCTGCCTAATATTGTGTAGGTTCCCCTTTTGCCGCCAAAACAGCCCTGACCCGTCGAGGCATGGACTCCACTGACCTCTGAAGGTCTGCTGTGGTATCTAGCACCAAGACGTTAGCAGCAGATCCTTTAAGTCCCGTAAGTTGCGAGGTGGGGCCTCCATGGATCAGACCTGTTTGTCCAGCACATCCCACAGATGCTTAATTGGATTGAGTTCTGGGGAATTTGGAGGCCAAGTCAACACCTTGAACTTGTTGTTATGTTCCTCAAACCATTCCTGGACCATTTTTGCTTTGTGGCAGGGCACATTATCCTGCTGAAAGAGGCCAATTCCATCAGGGAATACCGTTGTCATGAAAGGGTACACATGGTCTGCGACAATGTTTAGGTAGGTGGTAAAGTACGTGTCAAAGTAACATCCACACGAATGGCAGGACCCAAGGTTCCCCCGCAGAACATTGCCCAAACCATCACACTGTCTCCGCCAGCTTGCCTTCTTCCCATAGTGCATCAGACCAGGCCATCTTCTTCCATTACTCCGTGGTCCAGTCTGATGCTCACATGCACATTGTAGGCACTTTCGGTAGTGGACAAGGGTCAGACCAGGCCATCTTCTTCCATTACTCCGTGGTCCAGTTCTGATGCTCACGTGCACATTGTAGGCACTTTCGGCAGTGGACAGGGGTCAGCATGGGCACCCTGACTGGTCTGCGGCTACGCAGCCCCATACACAACAAACGGCAATGTACTGTGTGTTCTGACACCTTTCTATCAGTACCAGCATTAACTTTTTCAGCAATTTGAGCTACAGTAGCTCGTCTGTTGGATTGGACCACAGGGACCAGCCTTCGCTCCCCACATGCATCAATGAGCCATGGCCATCCATGACCCTGTCGCTGGTTCACCGCTTTTCCTTCCTTGGATCACTTTTGATAGGTACTGACCATTGCAGATCGGGAACACCCCACAAGGGCTGCAGTTTTGGAGATGCTCTGACCCAGTTGTCTAGCCATCACAATTTGGCCCTTGTCAAAGTCACTCAGATCCTTACGCTTACCCATTTTTCCTATTTCAAACACATCAACTTTAAGGCCAGAATGTTCACTTGCTGCCTAATATATCCCACCCACTGCCAAGTGCCATGATAACGAGATTATCAGTGTTATTCACTTCACCTGTCAGTGGTTATAATATTATGGCTGATGGGTGTATAATATAATACTATGTTACTATAATACACACACTGGAACCCCCAGAAAAGATGCAGTCAGTGGATGACCTTTAACCTTATATATTTCAATATGCATCTCAGCCTCTCTGACAGGCACAGGCAAGCACACACTTTGACACTTAGACATCAACTGATACAACTACTCAAAATGATAAGTAACAGTTGCATTACCCTTAATGCATAGTTTTATACAAACTGATAAACAGTACACCATGTTTAGATCATGAAAGTTTCAGGATAACAAGATCCATTGACACCAATTACCTTGGAACATGAACCAATTAGACAACATTATCAATGGATGTGATATTTCATCATCATTCTTCATCAGACACTGTGTCTATGACCATGTACCACTTTTCCAGACCATGTTTTCAGATTTGACATATACAGCTCTGGAAAAAATTAAGAGACAACTGCACCTTTTTCTTTCCTTTCCAAAAAAGTTGAAAAGGAAAGTTTTGAGTGAGGAACAGAAGCGTTCAATTTGCAGTATCAGAAATGATACAGTTGTACTCAAAAGTTTGCATACCCTTGGACAATTGGTAATATACAGCTCCGGAAAAAAGTAAGAGACCACTGCACCTTTTTCTTTCCTTTCCAAAAAAGTTGAAAATGTTTTGAGTGAGGAACAGAAGGGTTAAAATAAAGAGACCACTGCAAATAGAACGCTTCTGTTCCTCACTCAAAACTTTCCTATTCAACTTTTTTGGAAAGGTAAGAAAAAGGTGCTGTGGTCTCTTAATTTTTTCCGGAGCTATATGTACCATTTGTAAAGAAAACAAGAGTGAGCAGGCTGTCAGGCTTTTAAAGAGACGAGGAGCAGGAGACGAGGAGCTTAGGTTGAAAGTTTATCTTTTAATGAAAAGAAGCACCGACATATGCTCACGAAGGTGAGACAATAACACACAAAGACTAGGGGAGCAGAGGGAACATAGATACTGGGGGGAATGATTGTAAATGAGGACCAGGTGCGCTAAACAAGACAACAGGTGAGATGAATAGATGAGATGGGCGGTGGTGTCAGAAGGCCGGTGACGTCGACCGCTGGAGCCTGCCTGCTGCAGGGGGAGGAGAGGCAGCAGAGGGCGCAGTCGTCACAGTACCTCCCCGATGTGCGGCCCCAGCCGCGCGACGACACCGGCCCCGGGGCCGACCCGGGGAGCGCAGAGCAGGGCGATCCGGGCGACGGCGATGGAAGTCGCGCAGGAGGGCGGGAGCCAGGACGTCCTTCACCGGGACCCAGCTCCGCTCCTCCGGGCCGTACCCCTCCCACTCCACGAGGTACTGGAGGCGCCCCGTCCGGCGCCTCGAGTCAATGATGGAGTGGATGGAGTACGCCGGGACCCCCTCGATGTCCAGAGGGGGAGGAGGAACCTCCCGCACCTCACACCCCTGAAGGGGACCAGCCACCACCGGCCTGAGGAGAGACACATGAAACGAGGGGTTAATACGGTAGTCAGGGGGAAGGCGTAACCGATATGTCACCTCGTTGACTCTCCTCAGGACTTTAAAGGGCCCCACAAACCGCGGGCTCAGCTTCCGGCAGGGCAGGCGGAGGGGCAGGTCCCTGGTCGAGAGCCAGACCCGGTTGCCTGGATGATACACTGGAGCCTCCCTGCGGTGGCGGTCCGCGAAGGTATTCTGGCGGCAGACAGCGAGCCGGAGGCGAGTTGCACGGCCTCCCATATGCCCGCCGCCCGCCGGAACCAGTCGTCTACCGGTCTGGCTCGGGGTCCAGGACCAGCTGGTAACCCAGAACGCACTGGAACGGCGACATCCCCGTGGAGGAGTGGTGAAGGGAGTTCAGGACGTATTCCGCCCAGGGCAGGAACTCCGCCCACTCCCCCGGCCGGTCCTGGCAGGACGACCGAAGGAACCTGCCCACTTCCTGGTTGACACGTTCCACCTGCCCGTTGGACTGGGGATGGTAAACCGAGGTCAGGCTGACCGAGACCCCCAGGTGCTGCATAAACGCTTTCCAAACCCTGGACGTGAACTGGTGACCCCGGTCAGACACAATGTCCTCGGGCACCCCATAGTGCCGGAAGACGTGTGAGAACAGAGCCACCGCGGTCTGTAGGGCAGTGGAAAGGCCGGGCAGAGGCAAGAGGCGGCAGGACTTCGAAAACTGGTCCACAACGACCAGGATGGTGGTATGGCCCAGTGAGGGGGGAAGATCGGTCAGGAAATCTATAGAAAGGTGGGACCATGGTCGTTGTGGAATGGGTATGGGGTGCAACTTACCCATTGGCAGGTGTTGAGGTGCCTTACTCTGGGCGCACACTGAGCAGGAAGAGACGTACACCTTCACGTCCTTAGCTAAGTCGGACCACAAGTACTTACCGGCCAGGGCACGCACCGTCGGCCCGATACCAGGATGACCGGAGGAGGGAGTATGGGCCCAGTAGATGAGCCGGTCACAGACAGACGCCGGCACATACGTGCGACCCTCAGGGCACGTGGGCGGAGAGGGCTCATCACGCTGCGCTCGAGCGATGTCCGTGTCCAATTCCCACACCACCGGAGCCACGATGCACGACGTCGGCAGCACGGGAGCCTCATCCACCGGCCTCTCCTCCGTGTCATGCTGACGGGACAGCGCGTCGGCCCTGACGTTCTTGCTCTATGTAAGAGTGAAAACAAACCGGGTGAAGAACATAGCCCACCTTGCCTGGCGAGGGGTCAGCCTCTTCGCTGCCTGCATGTACTCCAGGTTGCGGTGGTCCGTCCAGACGAGGAAAGGGTGTTTGGCTGGGGTTAGAGCCCTCTAACCAGTGCTGCCACACCGACAGGGCTCTAACCACAGCCAACAGCTCGCGATCACCCACATTGTAATTCTGCTCCGCCGCACTGAGCTTCTGAGAGAAGAAGGCACAGGGACGGAGTGTGTTACGACTCCCTGTCCGTTGGGGGAGGACGGCACTGAACCCACAGTTAGGCGCGTCCACCTCCACGATGAACTGGAGCGACGGGTCGGGATGGGCCAGGACCGGAGCGGTGGTGAAACGATGTTTCAGTTCCACAAACGCCCACTCCGCCTCCACGGTCCATTGCAACCGGGTTGCCCCACCCTTGCGAAGGGAGGTGATCGGAGCCGCGACCTGGCTAAAGCCCCGGATAAACCTCCGGTAGTAATTCGAGAAGCCTAAGAATCGTTGCACTCCCTTAACCGTGGTCGGGGTCGGCCAATTACGCACGGCGTCAATGTGATGCTCCTCCATAGCCACACCTGTGCGGGAATAGCGATACCCCAGGAAGGACACAGACGACTGGAAGAACAGACACGTCCCGGCCTTCACGTATAGGTCATGCTCCAGCAGTCTAACCAGCACTCTGCGCAAAAACGAGACATGTTCAGCGCGGGTAGCCGTGTATATCAAGATATCATCGATATACACCACCACGCCCTCGCATAACATGTCCCTGAACACATCGTTGATGAAGGATTGAAAGACTGATGGGGCATTCATCAAACCGTACGGCATCACTAAATACTCATAGTGGCCGGAGGTGGTGCTGAAAACTGTCTTCCACTCGTCCCCCTCCTGGATACGCACCAGGTTATAGGCACTCCTGAGGTCCAATTTCGTGAAAAAACGGGCCCCGTGCATCTTCTCGACCTCCGCAGAGATCAGAGGAAGAGGGTAGCTGAATGGGATGGTGATCTTGTTCAGCGCCCTGTAATCGATGCACGGGCGCAAACCACCGTCCTTCTTTTTCACAAAAAAGAAACTTGAGGAAACCTGTGACTTGGAGGGCCTAATGTATCCCTGTCCCAGAGCCTCCTCAACATACGCGGCCATCGCCGCCGTCTCGGTGCGGGACAGTGGATACACGCGACCCTTAGGGTGTGCGGCTCCGTCAATGAGGTTTATCGCGCAATCCCCCGGTCTGTGAGGTGGCAATACAGTGGCCTTAGCCTTGGAAAAACAAGCGGCCAAGTTCCGGTATTCGGGGGGAATTGGTACGGCGGGAGCATTGTCTGGACTTTCCACCGTGGTCGAGCCCACGGAAACAACCAAACACCTACCTTGACACTTCCACGACCACCCCGAAAGACCCTGACTAGACCTGGAAATGACAGGGTCATAGAGAGACAACCAGGGGAAACCCAACACGACAGGGAACGTGGGAGAGTCGATGACGTGGAAGGAGAGGGTTTCACTGTGCCGACCGTTGGTGACCATGAGGAGAGGGACAGTACACTCGGTGACCAACCCCGACCCTAGCGGTCGGTTGTCCAACGCTCTCACGGGTAGGGGGGTGGCAAGGACCTGAAGGGGAATGTGCGAGCGCAAAGCGAAGGACCTATCAATGAAATTCCCAGCCGCACCCGAGTCTACCAGCGCCTTACACTGGGAAAGCAACGGAAAACCGGGGAACTCGACAGGAACGGTGCATAGGGAGAGGGGGGAGGCAAGGGGTGAATGGGCATGAGCTACCTGGGGTGATGCGGAAGTGCCGTGCCTGTCACCTCTCGACTCGGGGAAGGAGGAGTAGTGTGGTGCAGCGGAACGGCCTTGTTTCTTTTTTGAGGCACCCCTCATCTGTCCTCCCCGACCTCTGCCCGGGAGCGCAGCCCCCAAGGTCCATGGGGACGGCGGTGTCCAGTTGTTGGGGTGGAATGGGCGGGCCTCTTCCGGGACGTGCTCAGGCAGCCAGCAGATTGTCGAGACGGATAGACAGGTCCAGCCAGCTGGTTGAAGGAGAGGGCCGCGTCCTGACATGCCAACTCCCTCCGGACGTCCTCGCGAAGGCTGCACTGGTAGTGGTCGATTAGAGCCCGCTCGTTCCACCCAGACCTGGCTGCCCGGGTCCTGAACTCCAGTGCGAACTCCAGCGCCGACCTCGTCCCCTGCCGCAGATGAAAAAGCCGTTCACCCGCCTCTCTCCCTTCGCGTGGATGGTCGAACACGGCTCGGAAGCGGTGGATGAACTCGGCGTAGCTGCCCTGGGTGGGAACCTCGGTGTTCCATACAGCGGTGGCCCACTCCAGGGCTTTCCCAGACAGGCAGGAGACGAGTGAGGAAATCTTCTGGGCGTCGGTCGGCGCAGGATGGATTGCCTGGTGCGTGATGTCGACTTGCAGTAAGAAACCCTGGCAGCGGTCCGCTGTCCCGTCATAATCCCGGGGGAGCGGGATGTGCATCGCCCCCACGCCGGGAGGCGCAGCCTGGGGTGGCAGCGGCACGGCCGGTGTTGCGGGGTTCTGCTGGCTCAGCTCTAGGCGCTGCACTGCTTTAAGGACGCTGTCCATCACAGCGCCTAGGCTGGCCAGCATCGACGAATGTTCCTTCACCCGGTCCGCAACACTGGCCTCACTTTCGGCTCCTCTGTGCTCCATTTTGTTTCAGAGGTGTGTTATTCTGTCAGGCTTTTAAAGGGACGAGGAGCAGGAGACGAGGAGCTTAGGTTGAAAGTTTATCTTTTAATGAAAAGAAGCACCGACATATGCTCACGAAGGTGAGACAATAACACACAAAGACTAGGGGAGTAGAGGGAACATATATACTGGGGGTAATGATTGTAAATGAGGACCAGGTGCGCTAAACAAGACAATGTTGAGATGAATAGATGAGATGGGCGGTGGTGTCAGAAGGCCGGTGACGTCGACCGCTGGAGCCTGCCTGCTGCAGGGGGAGGAGAGGCAGCAGAGGGCGCAGTTGTCACACAGGCAAAACACGTCTTTTATTTCTTATGGGATTCACATTCAACTGTAGGTCATAACAGAATGGCACAATCATAAAACAAAACATGCCAACAAAGAAAAAAATTAAATGACCACTGTTCAAAAGTCTGCATATCCTTAGTTCTTAATACTGTGTATTGCCCCCTTTAGCATCAATGACAGCGTGCAGTCTTTTGTAATAGTTGTATATGAGGCCACGAATTCTGGCAGGTGGTATAGCTGCCCATTCGTCTAGGCAAAATGCCTCCAGGTCTTGCAAATTCTTTGGTTGTCTTGCATGAACCGCACATTTGAAATCACCCTAGAATGGCTCAATGATATTAAGGTCAGGAGACTGTGATGGCCACTCCAGAACCTTTACCTTTTTCTGCTGCAACCACTGGAGGGTCAACTTGGCCCTGTGCTTAGGGTCATTGTCGTGCTGGAAAGTCTAAGAGCGTCCAATGCGCAGCTTTCGTGCAGAAGAATGCAAATTGTCTGCCAGTATTTTCTGATAATATGCTGCATTCATCTTGCTATCAATTTTCACAAGATTCCCTGTGCCTTTAGAGCTCACACGCTCCCAAAACATCGGTGAGAAACCACCATGCTTCACAATGGGGATGGTATTCTGTTCACTATAGGCCTTGCAGACCCCTCTACAAACATAGCGTTTATGGTTGTGACCATAAAGCTCTATTTTGGTCTCATCACTTCAAATAACAGTGTACCAGAAGCTGTGAGGCGTGTCAAGGTGTTGTTGGGCATATTGTAACTGGGCTTTTTTGTGGCATTGGCACAGTAAAGGCTTCTTTCTGGCAACTCGACCATGTAGCTCATTTTTGTTCAAGTATCGTCGTATTGTGCTCCTTCAAACAACCACGTCTTTTTACAGAGCAGCCTGTATTTCTCCTGAGGTTACCTGTGGGTTTTTCTTTGTATCCCGAACAATTCTTCTGGCAGTTTTGGCTGAAATCTTTCTTGGTCTGCCTGACCTTGGCTTGGTATCAAGAGATTCCCGGATTTTCCACTTCTTAATAAGTGATTGAACAGGACTGACTGGCATTTGCAAGGCTTTGGATATCATTTTATATCCTTTTCCATATTTATAAAGTTCCATTACCTTGTTACGCAGGTCTTTTGACAGTTCTTTTCTGCTACCCACGGCTCAGTATCTAGCCTGCTCAGTGCATCCACGTGAGAGCTAACAAACTCATTGACTATTTATACACAGACACTAATTGCAATTTAATAAGCCACAGGTGTGGGAAATTCACCTTTATTTGCCATTTTCACCTGTGTGTGTCTCCTTGTGTGTCTGTAACAAGACCAAACATTCAAGGGTATGTAAACTTTTGATCAGCACAATTTGGGTGATATCTGTTATCATTATGATTCAAAAATGAGCCAAACAACTATATGATAATAAATGGCTTCATATGGTCACTATCCTTAAATAAAATACAGTTTTTTGCATGATCAGTCATATTTTCAAAATCAATGCCAAAATTTCACAATTTCTGCCAGGGTATGCAAACTTATGAGCACAACTGTATTTGCCTTACAGATATTCGGCAGCACATCCTGGACAATGACGATATGTTCAACAATGTGGAAGCTATAAGTTTGCCGACTATTGCACGTATGCTGAAAAGGCACCAGATGTCTCTAAAACAGCTTTACCATGTGCCTTTTTAAAAGAAATGCAGACAGAGTGAAGCAACTGAGGACTGAGTATGTTCAGGTATGTTTAGTTTCAAGATGCCTGTAACAGTGTGAAATTACCCAAAAATACTACATCATTGTAATCAGTAATTTTATTTCCAAAATGAATTTTTAGAGAGTGATGGAGCAGGTTGCTGACGAAAACCATCACAAATTCATTTTTTGGGATGAGGCTGGCTTCAACCTGGCCAAGACAATAAAAAGAGGTTGGAATTTTATTGGCCAGCGGGCAAACATCCAAGTACATGGACAACGTGGGGCCAGCATCACCATGTGCGGCTGTATCAGAAGATGGCGTGGTGGGACGCAGACCTCGTATTGGATCATATAAGGCAGCTCTCCTTGTAACCTTCCTTGATGAGCTAAATCAGGTCTAATGTCATGGTGGGATAATATCAGGTTCCACCATGTAGAGCTGATGGTGTGACCTATGTCATTGTGTGGGATAATGTCAGGTTCCACCATGTAGAGATGATGGTGTGACCTATGTCATTGTGTGGGATAATGTCAGGTTCCACCATGTAGAGAGTGTGACCTATGTCATTGTGTGGGATAATGTCAGGTTCCACCATGCTCAAATGATGCAAGCATGGTTTTATTCCCATCCTCCATTTACCACCCTGTACTTATATTCTCCTTTCCTTAACCCAATTGAGGATTTTTTCTCCACATGGAGGTGGAAGGTATATGATAGGCTCCCTTCTCCAGGCCACGGATGATTCATGCAATGACATCAGAGCAGACCAGGGTCAGGCCTGGATTCCCCCGAAGATTCTTCGAAGATGTTTGGCTAATGAAAACATCCATTGTGATGTGGATGAGAACCTGTGGCCACTTCCACAAGACAGGGTTGATGGTAATACAGAAGTACAGTAACCAATCCTTTGTTTTGCTTTTTACAGTAAGACATGGGGAGGAACACTGCAGTTGATGTTTTACTGTAGTTTTTTTGTAGCTAATTATTTTTGCTTTGATTCAAAGAAACTATGTTGTGATTTTATTGTATTTCATAAATATATGTCAGATTTTGTTCAATGATTCCACTGTGTCTGTAGTATTCTTTCTACTACAAATCTGTTTCCAAAAATGTTGGGACGCTGTGTAAAATGTAAAGAAAAACAGAATGCAATGATGTGCAAATCATTTAAACCCTATTTTCAATAGATAATAGTACAAAGACAACATCAAATGTTGAAACTGGGAAATGGTATTGTTTCTTGAAAAATATATGCCCACTTGGAATTTGATGCAACACGTTTCAAAAAAGCTAGGACAGGGGCAACAAAAGGCTGGAAAAGTTGTGTAATGCTAAAAGAAAAACCTGGTGGAACATCTCACAACTAATTAGGTTAATTGGCAACAGGTCAGTAACATGATTGGGTATAAAAAGAACATCCCATAGAGGATAAGTCTTTCAGAAGTAAAGATGTGGAGGGGTTCACCACTCTATGAAAGACTGCGCAGGCAGCAATTTAAGAATAACATTTCTCAACGTAAAATTGCAAAGAGTTTGGGGATCTCATCATCTACGGTGCGTAATATCATTAAAAGATTCAGAGAATCTGGAGAAATCTCTGTACGCAAGGGACAAGGCTGAAAACCAATACTGGATGGCCGTGATCTTTGGGCCCTCAGACGGCACTGCATTAAAAACAGACATGAATTTGTAGCGGACATCACTGCATGGGCTTAGGAACACTTCAGAAAGCCATTATCTGTGAACACAGTACATCACTGCATCCACAAATGCAAGTTAAAACTCTACTATGCAAAGAAGAAACCATATATAAACAAGATCCAGAAACGCTGCCGCCTTTGCTGGGCCCGAGCTCATTTAAAGCTGATGTACATACATTTTTTGGATTAACAAATTGCTGTTCTATTAATATGGATCCTGGATGAATACCTATCATATCAGATGGTCCCAGACCTGCATCTGAAAAACCTCTGTATACGGTGTACTGCTGCTAAGGAAAAAGTGGTCGGCTCCCGCAGTGGCGAGAAAAATGTTCCTGTGCACAGGAAGTGATGCGTTTGATGTATCAAACAAAGAGCTGAAGCTGAAAAAAATAAGGAAGTGACTACTCTCATTGTAGTGATCAAGAAGCGAGAGACAATAGACAATTTAAAAAAAAATGGAAGGTTAGAATGTACCTAAGAAAATACGGTTTAGATCAAAAGAAATCAAGTCTGCTAAAAGAGAGGCAAATAGACGTCGTTCGAAAACAAGAGTGAATATTGGTGCAGCTACCTATCCACGGTGGATGGAACTCAAGGAGCAAAATGCATTAAACTGCGACGCTGATGTGGCAATTCTCCGGTTAAGTAAGTAAAGTTAGCTAAAATGCTAGCTACCTAGCTAAGCTCACACTGCTGTTAGTAACTGCCCTATTTGTGTACATGTGGCTAGCTATGCAGACAGAGCAGACATGGCTATAGTTACTGACTGTACATCTAACTAGCAGCCATTTTTCGCAAACTTTGCTACTACTACCAGCTTCTAATAATGTCAGCTTGCCAGCAAGGACAATGTTAGCTACCTAGAATAACCTTGTACTGTTGTTAGTAATGTAGCCGTTTGTACATGCTGTTTGCTTTGTTTACTAGCCCAGCTACTGTGAAAACATTACCGGGGTGAGTTTAGACTAGTAGCTAGCTATTCTCACGTTTCCGTATTCATGCTACATCAGATACATTTTGTTTAAATTATATTTTTTGGATGAGCTGAATTAAGTGAATAGATAACATGTGGGGCTTTAAGAGTGAACTGACATCACACCAGTGACAAATGGGTTTTCTGGGAAAATTATGAGCAAATACTTCCTTTTCTTAAAAGTTACATACTTCTGCTTTAAGATGGACTGAGGCGAAGTGAAAAACTGTTCTGTGGGCTGACAAATCAAAATTGAAATTCCTTTTGGGAATCAAGGACAACAGTCTACATCCTGTAGACTAAAGTGGAGAGGGACCATCCAACTTCTTATCACACAGTTCAAAAGCCTGCATCCGTGATGGTATGGGGGTGAATTAGTGCACATGGCATGGGTGACTTGCACATCCGTCAAGGCACCATTAATGCTGAACAATAATATACACGTTTTGGAGCAACATATGCTGCCATTCAGACAACATCTTTTTCAGGGAAGGCCTTAATTATTTCAGCAAGACAATGCCAAACCATATTCTGCATGCATTACAACAGCATGGCTCTGTAGTAAAAGAGTCCAGGTGCTTAACTGGCCTGCCTGCAGTCCAGACCTGTCACCCATTGAAAACATTTGGTGCATTATGAAATGAAAAATACGACAAAGGAGACCCCAGACAGTTGAGCAGCTGAAATCCTATATTAAGCAAGAATGGGAAAACATCTCACTTTCAAAACTACAGCAATTGGTCTCCTCAGTTCCCAAACGCTTACAGAGTATTGTTAAAAGAAAAGGTGATGCAACACAGTGGTAAACATGCCCCTTTTCAATTTTTTGAAACGTACTGCTAGAATCACATTCAAAATGGGCATGTCTTTCTCCAAAAACAATAACATTTCTCTGTTTCAACATCTGATACGTTGTCTTTGTACTGTTTTCTATTACATTTGTTTCTGATTGCTTAGGCACTATCTTTGAAACTATAGGCTATTTTTTGCAAAATTCTACACACTAACCACAAAACCTTACATCAAACCAGCAAAACATTATACATCTTTTGCAAAAGCAAACAATTCTTGCAAAACTCTTCAGTCTTTAAGAAAGCGTGTTTTTGCGTCAATACCGTAAAAACAAATCATCATTTGAATAAGCACATAAAGCGCCAACTACTCACTGGTAGTATAAATGAAAAACACTTGTTGCTTTTTCATTTTGTATGTGCAGGGCATAGAAGATTGCAATAAAATTATGTCATACATATCATAAACACACAGACATCCAAATGTGTAAAGTAGGGATGTGTATTCCGAACATTATCAATTCAACACACTATCAATTCAAATTATGGGAAAAAGTTATTTTCTTTTCTCAAAATGTTCAAACACTCCTCAAACAACAAAAGTGTAGTAGAAGAAATCAAAAACATTTGTGCTAGAAAAAAAAGATCTCGCCTTGGTGGGTCTGGCCATAAAACTTCATCCACGTCACATGCAGTGTTGTCTTGAGCTAGGCAGCATGGAAAGTCACCTGGAGTGCCGTATCCAGGCCTGGCATGACCCCTGATCAATGTTTCCAAAAGCCTCCTCCATTGTTTGTAGAAGGGTGATGCGTTGGTGAGGCTGGTTATCGTACACCTTCCAACGCCATGCAGAGAAGAATTCTTCAGTAGGATTCAGGAACGGAGTGTATGGGGGAGATTGAGTGCAATGAAAAGTGGGTGACCTGTGAGCCAATTGCGGACCACAGCAGCCCAGTGGAAACTAACATTGTCCCAGATGATAACGAACCCTGGCCTGCTCTGGCCCCTGGTCATTAGGGATTAGTCGTTTATGGAGGGTGTCCAGAAATGGGATAATGTGTACCTGTGGACTATTTATAGTGCTCTGATTTGTGTGTGAACTCATTATCTAAAGTTTTTTTCACGTGTCAATGTGGAAAGGCCATTGGTGAAATAGTGTAGCAATGCGGAGACCAATGTTTACAGTTTTGCATGTTATTAAATTGAAAACTGAGTGTAAAGGAGAGAATGTGCATTCAGATTGGCACACTTGGTAAATGCACTGGCTACAAGTGTTAATGGTTTCAGAGACTGTGCTTCAAGAATCACTGTTAGTGTTTAAGCATTCAGAAAAAAACTATAAATATAGGGATAAATGATTAGCACATCATTCTATTCTGTTTATATTTGCATTTTACGCAACACCCCAACTTTCTGGAAACAGGGTTGTCGTTCTTTTATAGTGATGTATGTATCACACATTTTGTACTACAATATTTAATGATTGTACGAACAAAAACACAGTGAAACTATCAGTATGTTGTGTGTGGGTGATCTAAATGAATGTTTCATGATAAATGACTTATTTGAACCAATGATTCTGCAAGTCCAAGTTTTCTTTAAAGATATGAATGCCCAATGCAATGTTTTGAACATCGGACAAATTGTGTTACAAGTGATGACCGTTTTGAGTTTTGTGTCCAGAGTTTTGAAAAATGACATTAAGGTTCTGAAAAACTGTATGACAGTATTGTATAATATATAGGCAATGTAGTGGTCTTTCGTGGCTCACACTAACAACACCAAGGTTGTGGGTTTGAATCCCACAGAGGTCACATAGAAATCTACGGTGATTCTGAACTTTTCAATCTGAACATAGTAGGCAAAACAAGATAAAATACATACAGTATATTCACCAAATGGTTGAGTGATGATCTATTAGAAACAATGAGCATAGTGATACTAAAAGGTATTTTAATAATAGAGAAGAAAATCTTATCAAAAGTTATGCATGTACTTTGTATGAACATAATGTATTTCAATGTGAATCATGTCACAGATGTGTTTTTGTAATCAGTCAATGTCAGATGTACTTTTTGTGAAAATCTGTTGTGTTTTTTGTACTAAGAGTGGTGAAATATGACCAAAGCGTCTAAACAGAACTGTAAGGAGGATGTTGACAGCCTACATCCATACGAATGCCCCCTCTTTCCAACCCTATTACAAAGGTAGTGTTATAATATCTACACTATGTGTTCCACATGCTACCCTTCTCCCTACCGTGGTGCACTTCTATTTTTCAGGAGGAGGTGATTTGAGACACAGACGATGTCTTACCGTGACTGTCTTGATGCGGCCACTGCCTTTGGTACAGGTCCAGCCAGAACGGTTGAAGAGAAGGCTACACACCTCCCCCTCCAAGCAGGGCGACATCTCACACCACAGTCTGTTCCTCACAATACGCACTGAAGATACACAGCGGCCATCGGGGGGTTGGGGGGGTTTGGGGGGGGGGGGGG
>JACXGI010003011.1:15883-31985 GCA_016801175.1 Esox masquinongy | reverse complement strand
TGTGATACTGTATTAGCTCACAATGCCAACCGTTAAATGATAGGGCTTTTTCAATGACCATGTTTCAACAAAGACAAGTCATGTCAAATTGAGAGTGGACGGACAGACAGACAGACAAAGAGAAAAAAAACACTACTCGACAATTACTGGGTCTTGATTAGATCCTTTGAAATGAGTCTGTCTAGACATAATGACGGCCACTCTCGTCTCTATAATCTGGCCAGATGCCTTTGAATTAGCATTAGTCTTTGTTCACACTGATCAACACTCACTGATTGTTCTTAACAGAGCATGCAGTGTGTGTATGTGGTGAGTGTGCGTATGTGGTGAGTGTGCGTATGTGGTGAGTGTGCGTATGTGGTGAGTGTGCGTATGTGGTGAGTGTGTGTGGGTGTGTTCAAGCCCACTCAAAGGTTATTGGTCCTCTTGGGACCTGGCATGAGCAGTGTTTCCATTCTGGCCACCAAAGATACCTCAGAGTTTATAGTGGGGGGGGGGGTTGACTAGACAGGGACACTGGGACAGGGACTTGCAGTGGCACAGATCCACAATGTGTGTGAAGGAGCTGGTGTCCCTCATGACCGTGATATTATACCAGTAAAGGATAACCCAATAACAACCGGCTGTTTCAGGCTGGCCCATTGAGCATTCCATTGGACTATGTACGTTCATGGGAACGTATGTTTATGGGACTAAGCATGATCATGGGACTAAGTATGTTCATGCACATGCACGCTTTCACACCCAGTTAGAACACAACATCCAAAATGTCTCTGGCTGTCCCAACACCAATTGTGAGATATATTATTATGAAAGAGAAAAGGTAGAAAAAAAAACCTTCATTTGGATTCCACTTTGATTCTTACAACAGCGGCAGAAACCCAACTATCCTACCCCTGACACTGCAATTTCCCACCGCGTATTGGATAGTCAACGCCATCCATCAGATGTAACAAAGCATACATCATTCATTCGTAAACGTAGTTGTGAGCATATAATGTGACAGCCAACCCTGATTCCTGAGAGGCTGAAAAAATAATGCTGAGTTTGTAAAGCACGCTGAGTGTTCACATCCGGCCCTCCAGACTGGCTGCAATAGACAGATTGTGTCTGAATGTTTCTGAAAAAGGAAGACGCTACCTGAATTTATTAGGAAACTCCACTTTTCCTTATTATTTTTCAGTTTAGTTTTGAACATGGTTTCCAACTGAAAAGGACCCTGGGATGTCGCAGGGCCGCAGGGCCAAGCGGGGGGCTTTAACACCTGGGTGGCTGTTGTGTCACTGGGGCAGTCACCACGGTCCTCCGCCCAGACCGGCTGGACGTTGGCCAATGGTTGTCAGCTGCTCCACATCCTATGGGCCAGCCCTCTCCCGCCACTGACACTGCCCTGCCTCAGATCTTATGACTCCATCTGTCCCCTGGCATGCCATGCCAGCCAGGACTCAGAGACAGAGGGGGAGAAAGGGGAAGGGGTAGAGGGAGGTGGAGAGAGAATGGGGAGAGGAGAGGATGGGACAGACGGAATAAAGGGTGTAGGAGAAGGGGAGTGAGGGGATTTCGAGAGAAACTGACCCAAATTCCTATGCATGCCGAAGTGATCAAAAAATCCATCAAGGCCTCCACAGCTCCTGCTTCATAATGCCACCGCGGTAAGAAAAGCAGCAAGAGGACCACCCTCCAGACCAATCATCTGACCCCTACTGGCATTACAATTCATCTCTGTGCTGTAATTCCGTTAAGAGATGTGATCACAGAAAGCGGCCGCGTTCTCCATAGTAAAAGCCCATGAGCAACAGGTCCATCGATAATAGACTGTTATAGCTGTTAAGAGAGCACAAGAGGCGCGACAGGCAGTCAGTAATAATCCATTTCCTGCTGCTGTAATCATAGTTCTCTCTTAGTTAATTTGTGTTGCTGGTGTGTTATGGGAAGGTGCCTGCAGAGACATTATTATAGAGCGGTTCGACGCCAGACAGGCCAGCGTTATGTGCCATTAACCGCCATGTTTGATGAAGAGGATGACGGTGACATACAACTAGGGTGTCAATGTACCCACGTTTCCCAGAAATACCGGTTTAAAGACACCTTTGCGATCAGGAGGAAATAAAAATAAAATCCAGGAAAACAATAAAGAAACGTGTACTGCGGACGTTCACACTCACGGTCAACACAGGCCGGCCTGGCCCTCATGGTCCCAGCGATCTGGCCTCTCCTGCAGGCACAGCGGGCGGTCTGACGGGCGATGGTGCGCCTGGGCATGCTGCTGTCTCTGTTGAGCATCACGATCTCACAGGTGCCAACGGCCAACTGGCCTGCAGAGACAACAGGGATGGGGTCCAATACATTGTCTGAAATGGCATCTCACTCGGTTCCTGCAGTACTATTAAGGGGTTTAGGATGCCATTTCAGAAGCTCTCCATGCTTCATTACAGTCATTCAGCAGATGATCTCTTCTAGATCAGGATTAGAATTGGATTTTTGGCAACACTTGATAGTCAGTATGTAGATGCTGTACAGACTATCAATAACACTAACCCTAACTGTAAACCACATCCTATATCTAAGCTGTCTCCAACCCTTACCCTAACTTATTCCAACCCTTACCCTATCCTGAAACCTTAGTAAGCATTTAGTTTGTTTTTCAATAATTAGTTGATCCTACCAATAACAGCTGGTAATACTGACTATCCAAATCAAGGGTAACCTTTATCTTTTCTTTAAAACACTTCAGCTTCACTCGATTAGGCTTGTCTGACACACTCGATCCAAAAGAAAAGTCCCTTGCCTTTCTGGACCTCCAGCCAGGCTTAATCTGTTTTATATCATAGGTCTTTAAGTTGTACCCCATAATTACAAATTAAGATGAATAGTAATGCTTAACCCTACTTCCTAGCTTGAGGAACCTATTGAATCCCTCCCAACAACACCAAGAGCTGTACTGTAGGTATTGGATCAATAGACACTTCACACAGCAAAGTCCAACAGAGACAGTCTTGTGCAGCCATACCTGCTGAACAAAATGCTGATAAGCAAACAATGCATGCATAGCCAAAGAGTTTAAACATCGAACTGCCTTTTTAAAGTCACAAGGAATGTTCCCGGCATGGTTGTGGTTAGGTTTGGGAAGAACACCCACAAAGCCCACAGAGTAATTTACCCGGTTATACTATAGCTGATGTCAGTATGGTGAAGATGACTGATTTGAAGACAGTACCCTCATGGTAACACAAATCACCCTCACTTACCTTCACTTAAAGCAGTGACATCCCACTGTCAGACACCTGGCAACAAACCACTGAATTAAGGAAGGAGCATAATGACCCAGGCAGTTCCAGATGAGGACTATCATGACCATGGGTGATGGGTGATTCATGTCCCATCCCTCACCTGACTCCTCACCACTCTGTCAGCGGTGTTGCGGTGGGGGTTACGCCATCAGATATCACTTCCTTTGTGTTTCAACTAGTGATGGCCATTCGAGGCTTCATTAGCACTATTTTAGCAGCAGGATATTATGCTGGCAGCACTCAGATTTTCTTTATCACAATAAAAGCCATCATTGAAATGTATAAGGCAATATAGTTAACAATCTAGTCTGTGAAAAAGAACAGACAAGAATAACATTGGAATGGACATTAAACATAAAAGGTACAGACTAGATTGTTAACTATATTACCTTATATTTCAAAAAAGCCATATTTCAATGATGGCTTTTATTTTGAAAAAGAAAATCTGAGTTAGCACTGCTAGCATAATATCCTGCTGCTAGAAGAATGGTAATGAAGCCTTGAATGGCCATCACTAGTTTCAACAGCTACCAGGGACTACATGCGAAACGCCTAGAGGAGAGGAAATGAGACTGGACTGCAGCCCATTCCATCACGCCCAATAGTTCCCCTTTCACACCACAGGGGGGTTTCTGACATATGGTGGGGTGAAGACACATGGTGGGGTGAAGACACTTGGTGGGGTGAAGACACATGGTGGGGTGAAGACACTTGGTGGGGTGAAGACACTTGGTGGGGTGAAGACACATGGTGGGGTGAAGACACTTGGTGGGGTTTCTGACACATGGTGGGGTGAAGACACTTGGTGGGGTGAAGACACATGGTGGGGTGAAGACACATGGTGGGGTGAAGGCACTTGGTGGGGTGAAGACACATGGTGGGGTGAAGACACTTGGCCTCTTTTCTATTTCGGATGTTAAATTACGCCGTGGGGACAGGGAGTGAGAGGTGGCAGAGTTTAGATGGCCCACACTGGTTTCCATCACACCTGACATCTACAGGTGCTGCTCCCAAACAGCTTGGAGAGACCAACGTCATGGACTCTCACACATACATGTCCACACAAAAACGTGCATGGATACACGGAGAAATGTGCACTCACAAACAGACACATTGGTGAATGGAATTTCATTTGCAAAGCACTTATTGATGATGGGTAAATATTAGCATGGCCTTCTTTTATTTACTCATAACAGTTTTTCCAGGATTTTATTTTTCAGCAGGAATCAGAGGGAGACAAGCGGAGACAGAGGTGAAGGACGGAGGTATTGAACCCTGGTCTCCGGCATGGACCCACACGTGCCTGGACCCACACGTGCCTGGACCCTTGGGTGTTACCACTGGACCATGGCTCCACACATCTTATCCACTTATCAAGTCTCATTTCAATAAGTATTCATAAGTGTCTTTTCTATACACTATTATGTAAATTTTGTAATTTGTATAAACTATACCTTTTTAGGAAGCTGGATGGAGGTATTTTCACAGAGTAGCATAAACCTAATAGACTGGGGCTGAAAGGAGGAAAAAAACTAGGACACTAACTTGAAGGAACATTAAAGATAATATTTATTTATACTTTTAATCCACACACTCCCTGACATCAAAAATGTTAAACTCTAATGCAGTCCACTGAGACAGTCTACCCTGAGGGAGACAAACAGCTGATGTCATTACTATCCAGAGAGCTGTGAAATATGGACGTGCGGCAACATTGATTTTGCCATGAGAACCTTATCATTTTTCCATAAACATCCCCATTGTTTTACATCTGCATTACCTATCAAAACAAGACTAGTGGTTTAGTTACAATCTATGAAGCAGGGTCAAGATCAAAACAACACATGCTGTGACTTGAACCACTGAACTGAGGTGCTGGAGGAGACGGAAATCCATCAACTTCACAAACCAATATCCAGTGAGTTTCAAATGGGCAATTAAGATGTCCTTAAAACATTACGCTACAGTGACAAACTTCATGAATCCATCATCACCACCTTATGATGCAGACACAATCTACACGGCACACACCTTCAGCTCATAAATCTCGGAGAAGCTCCCTCATGTTCCGCCCTCTCACCCACATCCACAATAAAGGTGATGAGTTGACAAAGCGAAGAGAGGGGAAGGTTGCCGGTTCACTGAACAAGTGGAGGAATTGGCTCCGGTAAGGGAAATCCAGACATTTCCAAATGTATTGTTGAATAAACTGGCGAGTGTGGAGAGGGGCTTGACAGGCCATCCATCTGTGTGGGGTCGGGGGCCCAAGGGTGTGAGCTGGACAGGCTACAGCACTTTGATTTCCTGTCGCTGCTCCTGTGACGGATGGTGCCGTTACGGGAGGGAGGGGAGGCGGAGCAGCCAGTGACAGCAGGATTCACGACTGGCCGGCCCCCAGTACCCGATACCTCTCTATTTGTTAGGCTAGAAGAGGCCTCCAGGGGATGGAAGGGAGATGGGCCTAGGTGCACTGGGAAGCTGTGTAAGGTCAGGTGTGCCCTGAGATATGAGCACAGTTGTACAGCAGGAAAGTTGAGTGGAATGTATGGGCCCAATCCCTAATTAAATCCCCGCCCTCACCCAGATTGACATGGGGATCTGAGAGGATTGGACAGGTTGTAAGCAATATGGATATAACGAACCTAGTCATTCAGAGGGTAAGGTGCTCTTCAATCATCTACGTAGTTCACATGAAGACTATGTTGGGCAATGATTTATGATGCCTAATGCCTGAGGACTTATTCTATAGCCACAATTATTCAATCGATCTGTGAGTTTGTGCAACAAGGTATTGAATTAATAATGTTAAAATCATTAGGACTGTAACCGACTCAAACACGGCAACATTTTGTCAATAACTGTGTCCTTTTCTATGACATAATGGTATTTGTTTTAGAGAGGATGAGCTGACAACAGTTTACTTTGTTAATGAAGAGAGGAAATCAGCATGTTAGTGATAAATGAATAAGCAAGTTTCCAGACTTTAATGTCCTCTGTTAGAAAAGACTATGGCATACCAAATGTTTTTAGTTCAGCGCAATAGCCAATGCAGCAGAAAGAAATATGTTTTTCTTTCCATTTTGTTGACAGGTGAATGTGTAATTTCCTGTGTCCATACATAATTCAACCTGGTAGGCTACTGCTGCCATAGCTTTGCAATGAAAATACAGAAACTAGTATGAAATCATATAGGTGAAGAAGAATAATGGAGTAGGTCTAATGGTCACATGAAATTGGGTAGCTGCATCATACATCATCACAGCTACAGAATGACAGCAGCATTGCTTCCAGAATTTCTCTTTTTGATTAGACTATCAACAACTATTAACTGGGTTGTTTAAACCTCGAAGGCTGATTGGGTGCAAGCTGTGGTACAATTAAGCAATAAGGCAAAAGGGGTGTGGTAAATGGCCAATATACCACGGCTAAGAGTTGTCATAGGCACCACGCATTGCAGAGTGCTTGGGCACACTGCTTAACCATGGTATATTGGCAATGAATCACAAACCCCCAATGCTTATTGCACGTATAAAGTTGTTTCCGATGTAATTTGAGCAGTTCAGAGTGATGTGATTTTATAACCATGGCTGTCTTATAAACCAGGTGGTTTGAACCTGAATTGTAATTGGTTGATAGCTGTGGTATATGTAAGAAATAAGGCACGAGGGGGTGTGGTATTTGGCCAATATACCACAGGTAAGAGCTGTTCTTAGGCACATTGCATCATGGAGTGCCCGGACACAGCCCTTAGCCATGGTATATTTTGCAATATACTACAAGTCCCTGAGATGCCACATTGTGCTTAGAAAATCGGGTCCCAATGTAAATAAAGCTGTAAAAAGTGATGTGATGTCATACCAGTGGTATTCGGTCTCTTATAAACTGCTGATAGGCTGACAGCCGTGGTATATGAGACCGTTTGCCATGGATATGAGATCACATCATATCAGCTGTAATTGCATTGGTAACCAGTTTATAAAAGCAATACGGCATCTTTGGGTTTGTGATGTATTACCAATATAGAGCACTTAGCCATGGTATATTGGCCATATGCCAAGACACCTCATGCCTCATTGCTTACCTATACCACGACTATCAACCAATCAGCATTAAGGATCCAGTACCAGCTGTATGACAAAAAAGTACTTTTTACTGTTCTGAATGTTTAGTTAACCAGATTATAACAGCAATAAGGCATCTTAAGGTGTGTCAGAGCTATATTTGACATTGTATAGAAACAGCTTTTTCTTTTTACTTGTAAAGCACCTTGGAATGCATTTTAATGCAAGAAAATCGATACATAACAATTGATTTAATCAGGGAATATGGTGACAAATAACACCTTTTAGCCTGGTATATGGACCATTTATTACCCCCTACTGCCTTGTTTCTAAAATAACCCCTACCCAACCCCATACACAACGTCGGGAACTACAATAGAAAACATAAGAGAGGGTAATTTCGACGTAATGTGCAATAAAACAAAGCAGAACAGCAACATTAAAACAGTTCTCCGTAGGAATAAATGGATGCATTTGCACACTGAGATTAAACAGTATATTTCCAAAACTATGCATTTGTGTTTGTCCTGTCTGTGTGCATTGAAAGTAGAATACAGTAGGACATAATGCATGTACTTACCCTCTCTCAAGAGATGGGAGTAAATGACCCACAGGAGCAGTAGACAGCAGAGTGACGCTCCTCCACCTGCTGAGAGCCTCTTCATTCCCTTTCCTGACTGCATATTCCCTTCCCCGTCTTGTCGTGTCGCTGTCAGTTCACACTTTTAAGGTGATATTCAGATATTAATGAGGTTGAAATGTGAAAAAGATGAATACTTATTCCATTGGTATTTCGATAGCTCGTCGTTGGCATCCATTTTGCTGAGTAAATTAGTGGAAAAAATTACGATTGAGTATCCGATTGCAGTCCTTGTTATCAAATTGCCTTTTTATCTGATTCGGTTTAATAGTGCCAATTATTTGCAGTGAGTGCCACGCGGATCGAAGCGTCATAGCCCAAGTTAAATGTAAATTATGTCAATTTGATAAGTTTCGAAAGACATTAAAATGCTGGAAAAGATTCTGATGAAACATCAGTAATACGAAGTAAATGTTATTCATCCCCGGTGGAAGTTACAGGTTTATTCTATAGAGCGTATGAAATGGTTTATCAATCCACGGTCTGCTGATTCACGCTCACAGATCAGCAACCTGCTGCAAAATGCGGAGGCGAACACCAACATCTCTGGTTCTCTCAAGCATCGTCAGCTTCTTGCGCTTGAGCGTGAATATCCTACGACACACCAGCCCGTATCCACTTTAGCCTACTATATCTTATTTTCAGAGCCGATGAAAAATAAAGTTAATGCTAACGAAAACAGGACACATTTGTTCACCGTAACTCATGCGCAAGCGACTGCGTAAACGAGAAAACATTAAGTCATAACAATCACAAATGATAAGCTATAGCATATTTACATTTGAACTAGCAAGTACTGTTTTGTCTGATTATTTGTGGTACACGCATTACGCTTATAGCCAACTGACAATGTTGACCGTTTCGGATTCATTTGGCCAATATTGATTCAAATTTGTGTATAAATCTCTGTCGATCATGGCACTTGCTGGCTACTAACTTGATTTTGTCTTGTTTTGGTATGCAGTCAGAGCTGTTCAAAAATCTTGGTACATTCAGAAGTGTCTCCCCTTGCCAAGTCCATGATTTCAGTTTACTGACCATAAACTGACAGTATCCTTTGCTCGATCAATAGGCGATAAATTTGACTGGACAGCGAGAATCCCAAGACAGTCGCGTTAACTCGAAGAAGTCGATACATATGGCTACTTAAAACTGTAGCCTATACCACAGCTGCATTGCCACTGAGACTACATAAAGATTTAATAAATGAGTAGCTACATCGTAAATCCTTCATATCGAGTTTGAGTATGTTCCCATCTTCCTCTATATCTGACTTTATCTCACTCTACACACACACGCACAGCCTCGCATTGCTATCCCTGTGGGGACCAGACAACAAAACAAAAATCCATGTTCCATTCCTCTATCCCTAAACAGTGACTAAACTTAAAAGTGGCCTACCCCACAATTCTAACACTAACCCCAATTGTAAGTTTAAACCTAAATCTAACATCTAAAACGGAAATGTATGCCTAAGCGTATCCAAACCCTAAACATAAACTTCACCATAACCCTAATTGAGCAGAGAAAACGCCTCGTATTAGTTTAACAATTTATTGGAGACATGCACAACAATTTTACAGGTATTGTCGTTAGGTTTGGCTCCTCTGGGGTAACTCACTGCCATCACAAGATCGTGTATACGATAGTATTAATAACGATATCAATTCCCTAATATCATTAACAACAATCCCCAAGCAAACAGCAAGATACGCAGTACCGATCTCCCCATTAAAAAACACAGAACCAAACAGGTGCATGCAGGGGTGGTGGGTGAGTTCAGACATGCACGCTAGTAAGATCAGCATTTGTAAGATCAGTATTTGTCTGTATAAATACTTAGGATTCATGCAAAAAATGAAATACTATGATTGCGGAGATCGGAGTCAGAGTAAAAAGAAAGAAAATATACTAACCATGATGAATATTTATTATTCAGACAAGAAGTGTATGAATGCATGTTAATATTTCTAGATGTACACCCTGCATGGCTTCAGGGTGTTATGGGCACTACAGTACATTACTGGACAGTCTAGTATACAGTACTTTGTGGTCAAATACAGTTTTTGGTTGTAAATGTGGCTCTACTCTTTAGTGTATATTTGCATATTGCTCTCCTGTGTGTATAAAGGCAGAAATCGTTTTCCCTTAGTTGTGTGTGTGTGTGTGTTTAGATATACAGCTTTGCATATGCTACTCTATCTTCTAAATGACCACATTAAAACTCCCTGTCGTTGAGTTTCCAACCCATAATTTAGTCCTCCACTATACAACCAGTCAGTCTGCGCTGTATAAGCAGATGGGAAAAAGTGTCCTCAAAACAGGTCTATTCCTCTACTTACAGGGATGGATCTTACGATATTGTAACAACTGTAATTATTCTGGAGCTACATATCTTGGCCTGGACCCTGTAACCTGGTCTCAGGTGTATTTGTTTGACTTGGGAAATTCAGTCCCTCAATTGGGCTAGTTCCATACTTACATCATCAGCACATCGCTCAACTTCACAGCTACACTCCAACACCAATGTATGTTTTGCTGCTGTACAAACCATTTTCTGGGCAGAGGAGATGTTATGACGAACTCACCAAGTATTAAGTTTACATCAGCTACCCTTTGAGAATGGATACTGCTGCTGGGTTCGCCAACTTATGCATGATAGTAATTCATTAATCGAGCATGTAGCCAACAGTTATGGCATTTGATCAGTAACTGACAAGTTGCTGCATCGAATCCCCAGCATGCATAGTGAAAAAGCTTTCATTCTGTCGTTGAGCAAGACAGCTAAACCTCATTGCTCATATAAGTTGTCTTGTATTTGAGTGTTTGACAAATTACTAAAATATAATAATGCACACTTGATACATAGATTGTTTTCTTGGAAGTATTTTGCTTATACATTTTCATTTTGACAAACCACTCACTACAGCTGAAAATATAGTTGCTCTATTAAACTCCCTAATTCTTGAGTAACCAATGCATTTTGACATGATTATGCTTCCAGAGATGTGTGATGGGAAGGAGAACAGTCCATTTCTGAGCTAGAGGGGAGACTATAACACAGATACGGGTTCAGTTTGGTCAGTAATGCTGCTTTTGTGCTCTCTTGTATGGGTGATGCTATGGACAAACGGCACTTCAACAGAGCAGTCCTCTTTCTGCTCTGCTGGAGGAAAAGCCGTGTTTACAAGCTCTCTGCAAAGGGACAGGAATCTCTTTCCTTTTGAGATGCAGTGGACCTTGAAAGCACAACACAAACAAATCCATGAGCAGCAACAAGGCCCTTCCTCAGTTCCAGAGTGACGCCGCATGCCCCTCAACTGGGCTTCTAGTGAGTTTTATTTCTCTTTGAACTGAGCTTCATCCGTAGCTCTCAAAAATAATTGTTGTTGGAATTGTCTCTGTGTAGCTGCTGGGTAAATCTCCATAGCTGAGAAGGCATGTTGGACTAAGCAGTCTGGTGAAGCAAAAGAAAGTGTCATTCACATGTCTATTTGGCTAGGCATACAACATGTAATAATAATGCATATATACACAAAATATCCTAATCCTAGTTGCTCCATGGTAGTCTAAAACTGAAAGGTTATAGCAATCATTTATTTAAAGTAATGACCCAAAGTAATGTCATGCTTGAAAAAAATGAGTGAAAAATAATATAAATAAAAATGGTACACTGAACCAAAAATATAAACAAAACATGAAACACTTTCAAGATATTAATCTGTGAAGAAATTCATCTGTGAAGACGATCCTTAAGTGCATTGCCGCAGGAAGTAGTGGCGCTGCAGCCCCCCCTATTGGAGCCTCAGCACCCCCTGGCTCTAATTAAGCTTCTGTCCTCTACCCATATGACTGGTGGAAACTCCTGCGGTCAGCATGCTGCCTTGTGATGTCACATGCTGCCTTGTGATGTCACACCCGTGGTATACGTTCCCAAATACCACGGCTATCAGCCAATCGTCATTCAGGATTTAAAGTAATAGTTTGACCTAGATTCATATTTGGGTGAAATAACATTTACTTTGAGTTGTTCTTGAAGGTCCATGGAGTTTTTTTGCACGACAAGCCATTATTCACATCTGTCCCAGCCTGTAAACTCAAAAACTACTTCATCTGTTGCGCTAAATTTTATTGAATGCATACTGACAAAACAGCTGGCGTAGTTTCATGACTTCAAGCTGGCACTATACAAACTACACTATTGTCAGATGTCATGAAACAACAGACCATATGATTGACTTTTCCATCTGTTTCACAACTGAAGGTAAGTAACTCTTTCAGTTGCACTCAAAGCAACAAAAATAACATTAGGCACACAAATCTCAAGACATGTTTATTTTTATATATATATATACAGCTCTGGAAAAAATTAAGAGACCACTCCTAATTTTTCTGAAATCAGCATCTCTACATGTATGGCAGCCATTCCATTTCAGTGTCTATTAAATTCCAAAACAGGCACACCTCATTTTACTTAATGAGGTACTGATTAGGTGATTACCTGAACCATATCTAATTTAACGGGGAAAAGTATAAAAACCACTGCTGTGGTCATCACTATTCTCTTGCAATAGGACCAGCTGGATGGCGAAAACAGTGCAAGTAGTACCTCAAAGGTAATTTGAATAAAAAAATAACTATTCAGCATGACAAAACAGTTGAAAAGAAAAGGTTTGAGTGAGGAACAGAAGGGTTCAATTCTGGTTTTACTGGCAGAGGGATACAATGAGCGTCAGGTTGCTTCTATCCTGAAAATTTCAAAGACGGCGGTTCATAAGAACAAGGTCAAGCAACAGACATTGGGGACAACAAATCTACAGACTGGCAGAGGGCGAAAACGACTGTCCACTGACCAAGATGACCGTCAACTCATTCGAATGTCAAACAACAACCGTAGGATGACATCAAGTGACCTACCAAAAGAATGGCAAACAGCAGCTGGGGTGAACTGCATGGCGAGGACGGTTTGAAACAGGCTCCTAGGGGCAGGGCTGAAGTCGTGCAAAGCTAGAAAAAAGCCCTTAATCAATGAAAAGCAAAGAAGAGCCAGGCTGAAGTTTGAAAAAGACCGTAAGGATTGGACCGTAGAGGAATGGAGTAAAGTCATCTTCTCTGATGAGTCAAATTTTCAGCTTTGCCCAACACCTGGTCGTCTAATAGTTAGAGAGCCCTACAAGCCACAGTGTCTCGCACCCACTGTAAAATTTGGTGGAGGATCGGTGATGATCTGGGGGAATGCTTCAGCAAGGCTGGAATGGGGCAGATTTGTCTTTGTGAAGGACGCATGAATCAAGCCAAGTACAAGGTTATCCTGGAAGAACACCTGCTTCCTTCTGCTCTGACAATGTTCCCCAACTCTGAGAATTGGTTTTTCCAGCAGAGGACAATGCTCCATGCCACACAGCCAGGTCAATCAAGGTGTGGATGGAGGACCACCAGATCAAGACCCTGTCATGGCCAGCCCAATCTCCAGACCTGAACCCCATTGAAAACCTCTGAAATTTGATCAAGAGGAAGCTGGATGGTCACAAGCCATCAAACAAAGCTGAGCTACTTGAATTTTTGTGCCAGGAGTGTCATAAATTCACCCAACAGCAATGTGACAGACTGGTGGAGAGCATGCCAAGACGCATGAAAGCTGTGATTAAAAATTAGGGTTATTCCACCAAATATTGATTTCTGAACTCTTCCTAAGTTAAAATATTAGTATTTTGTTGTTGAAAAATGAATATGAATTTGTTTTCTTTGCATTATTTGAGGTCTGAAAACAGTACAGCTTTTTTTGGTTATTTTGACCAGTTGTTTTCTACAAATAAATACTCTAAATGACAATAATTTTATTTGGAATTTGGGTGTAATGTTGTCAGTAGTAGAATAAAACTAAAATGTTCATTTTACTCAAACACATACCTAAAACCAGAGAAACTGATAATTTTGCAGTGATCTCAATTTTTTCCAGAGAGCTGTATATATAAATTATATGTATATATATATAATTTCACCTATATATATATATTTTGTAGGTGAAATTATGTGCCACTTCTTTCCACAAATTCAGGACATCATCACAGTCCAATACAGCATTGTCACTTGTGAGCAAAGCACAACATTCCTGCCTGCACTCATGGCTTGTGAAAGCTGTAACTCGATCACAACTTTTCTAGGTAGTCTGACAGACAAAAAGGACAGTTAGCTGCCTAGTTAGCTAGGGCATACAGCTGTTGCAGTTTCCATGTATAAAAGAAATCAAAAGAAACACAAGAAAAAAAAACTAGTTAGCCGACTTGACAAAACACTGCAATTCATTCCATTACGAAACTCAGCAAGCAAACATTCAGGATCCATGTACTATAACAAATATTTCTTTTTCTTTTTTTCCATGTACTATAAATTATCTTTTTGAAAATATTTGAAAAATTCCCAACTAATCTTTATGCTTACTTCCAGAGTCTATTCATTGAGGAAAAAATGTGGGAAGAGAAAGAGCCTGATGGTGTTCGTAGCAGTCATAACACCTCAGTTACTGGAAAGCTTAGGGAATGTTCAGGCTTTTGCTCCATTTAAAATGGAACATACATCATTTGGGTCCATCTCATCCTCTCCACATATATTTTCCACTTTATCTGGACTGATTTGAAAACACAGGCTATGTCAAAGCATTTTAATTTGCCAATAACAAATATGTTGATCTCTGTCATTGTAAAGCGAGCACTGGATTAGCCTTGAAGGGTTTGTTTTTGATTAGCAGTGTTTAATGGTCTCTCCATATTCAATTATCAGCCTGTGTTGGGCAGTCGATAGTCATCTGCTCATTAATGGCCCAGAACTCATTACCTAGTCGAGGAGGAGTGAATGAAATGCACATACAGAGAATGGTGATTATTTAAAAATGGCAAGTTTCCAGCCGAATTGAAAACCTTAGTCTTTGTAATCAAAATTGGGTATGTGTTAGGAATAACTGCCTTCGTGGGACAGGTTTTTTATACTGTATATCATTCTTGATAACAAAAACATAAAAGGTGAGTTTGTTTGTGATTATCTCTGTTTTTCACACGCAAAAAATAACCAAAGAACCCAACAACACACAAAAACAATACCTACAACTATCCCAAAAACGACCTGTTTATATGCAAAATCACCAAAAACAACCCAAGATAGACAAACCCAAAAGAACCCAAATGTTCCCAAAAGTACCTATAAGACACCTAGACTACACCTAAAATACCCCAAAACAGTTTTACAAAAGTAAACCAAAAAAATCTGCTCTATGAATAATGTTATTGGAATGTTGTATTTCTTATTTTAATAAGTTTTGCATTTTTATTATTATTATTAAAAAAAAATTTGGGCCAATGTTAATGCTGTGATTGCTCCATTGTTTAACTTTAGGCACAGAGCTTGATGTTATTATTCATGCAATAACAATTGATTATATTTTTTATATGGTTTTATAGTTTTATCATCCAAGTTATATATACAGTGGATATAAAAAGTCTACACACCCCTGTGAAAATGCCAGGTTTTTGTGATGTAAAAGAATGAGACAAAGATAAATCATGTCAGAACTTTTTCCACTTTTAATGTGACCTATAATGTGAACAATTCAATTGAAAAACAAACTGAAGTCTTCGAGGGGGAAAAATGAAAAATAAAAACCTTACAATAACCTGGTTGCATAAGTGTGCACACACTCTTATAACTGGGGACGTGGCTGTGTTCAGAATTAACCAATCACATTCAAACTCATGTTAAATAGAAGTCATTACACACCTGCCATCATTTAAAGTGACTCTGATTAATCACAAATAAAGTTCAGCTGTTATAGTAGGATTTTCCTGACATTTTCTTTGTTGCATCTCAGAGCAAAAGCCATGGTCCGCAGAGAGCTTCCAAAGCATCAGAGGGATCTCTATGTTGAAAGATATCAGTCAGGAGAAGGGTACAAAAGAATTTCCAAAGCATTAGATATACCATGGAACACAGTGAAGACAGTCATCATCAAGTGGAGAAAATATGGCACAACAGAGACATTACCAAGAACTGGACGTCCCTCCAAAATTGATGAAAAGACGAGAAGAAAACTGGTCAGGGAGGCTTCCAAGAGGCCTACA
>JACXGI010003011.1:0-15783 GCA_016801175.1 Esox masquinongy | reverse complement strand
ATATTGGCTGTGTGCTACATATGACAACAATCTCCCATATTCTTCATATGAATGGGCTATGGGGTAGGGTGGCAAGACGGAAGGCTTTTCTTACAAAGAAAAACACCCAAGCCCGGCTGAAGTTTTTAAAAACAAACATCAAGTCTCCCAAAAACACGTGGGAAAATGTGTTATGGTCTGATAAAACCAAGGTTGAACTTTTTGGCCATAATTCCAAAAGATATATTTGGCGCAAAAACAATGCTGCACATCACCCAAAGAACACCATACCCACAGTGAAGCATGGTGGTGGCAGCATCATGCTTTGGGGCTGTTTTTCTTCAGCTGGAACCAGGGCCTTAGTCAGGGTGGAGGTAATTAGGAAGAGTTCCAAATACCAGGCAATTTTGGCACAAAACCTTCAGGCGTCCGTTAGAAAGCTGAAGATGAAGAGGCAGTTCACCTTTCAGCACGACAATGACCCAAAGCACACATCCAAATCCACAAAAGCATGGCTTCACCAGGAGAAGATTAACATTTTGGAATGGCCCAGCCAGAGCCCAGACCTGAATCCAATTGAACATCTGTGGGGTGATCTGAAGAGGGCTGTGCACAGGAGATGTCCTTGCAATCTGACAGATTTGGAGCGCGTTTGCAAAGAAGAGTGGGCAAATATTGCCATGTCAAGATGTGCCATGCTAATAGAATCCTACCCAAAAAGACTGAGTGCTGTAATAAAATTAAAAGGTGCTTCAACAAGGTATTAGTTTAAGGGTGTGCACACTTATGCAACCAGGTTATTGTGAGATTTTTATTTTTTCATTTTTCCCCCTCAAAGATTTCAGTTTGTTTTTCAATTGAATTGTTCACATTATAGGTCACATTTAAGGTGGAAAAAGTTCTGACATGATTTACCTTTGTCTCATTCTTTTACATCTCAAGAACCTGGCATTTTAACAGGGGTGTGTAGACTTTTTATATCAACTGTATGTTATAGTCTTCATTAGATATGTCAGTAGATATCATGAGTCTACACACTTTTATTGAAAATGCAGGTGTGTAGAAAATTGTTTTTGTAAAGGCTGAAATCAAGACAAATTATGTCTCTCCTTTTTTACCTTTAATACGATCTTGTAACCAACAATATTTAAGTAAAAAACGAATCCATAATTTCTCAGAAAATAATGTAAATATCTCGGTTGCATAAATGTACACTCTATACTGGGATTTGTAACTGTTTTCGGATTAAACCAATCAAATTCAAAATTATGCACAAGAGTAATTTGCCATAACATAAAAACATTTGAATTTACAGTACTTACTGTCAAGCAGGGTGGAGGCAGCATCATGCTGTGTGGCTGCTTCTCTTTGGTGGGGACAGGGGCTCTGATCAAGATAGAGGGGACAATGATAGCTCCAAATATCAGGATTATTTGATACAAACCCTGCTGCCCTCTGCCAAGAAGCTGAAGTTAATGAAGAATTTCACCCTTTAACCCAACTTACACAGCCAAATCAACCATTGAATGGCTTGCAATAAGGAAGATATGTACATATCTTGGCAAGGCCCAGTCAGAGCCCAGATTTCAATCTTACAGAATTTTTTTTTAGTTATCTAAGGACTGACCACAGGAGATAAAACTGCAAAAATATGGGTGTTCTAGATTGATAGACACCTATCCAAATAGA
Source organism: Esox masquinongy (assembly GCA_016801175.1). NCBI lineage: Eukaryota > Metazoa > Chordata > Actinopteri > Esociformes > Esocidae > Esox > Esox masquinongy. The sequence continues at coordinate 14,115 of JACXGI010003011.1, read as the reverse complement.
CCTATTGCTATAATCCAAGTAAATTGTGCTTCCACAAGATATTAGTTGTTGGCTGTGCACACTTATGCAACCAAGGAATTGACATTTCTTTTTATTCTTATCTTTCAGAGAAATTTGTTTTTAACTTCAATACACAAGAGCTGAAGGCAAGGCATTCCCCCAAATACCCACATTTTTCTGGAATGATCTGCCAATCCATATCAGAGTTGCAGAATCATCTTATTCATCTTTTTTTACTCAAAATTAATATCTTCAGTAAGGCTAGTGGCTGATTGTAGTCTGGCCCAGAGGAATGAAGAGGAAAGACATTGGATTGAAGAACCATCTTTGCTGTTTTTGGCATGGTGATGCTCCAACCTATCCACTGAAATACACTGTCTCCAATGCTATTATGTTGGCTGAGTCACAGTGTTGTTAGGGTTGTATTTTGTTGTTACATGGTGTCCCTAAAAGTTGCATCATGTCGTGTCAGGCTTTTTGCCATACTGTATGTGAGTGGGTTGAGTCACTGAAGAGATCTTTCTGTCCAGATATGCATCACCTTGGGTTTGTGCAATGGGAGAGAACTCTGTGGGCTATATTTGGCCTTGTCTCAAGGTGGTTTGCGGTCTGATGGTTTCCTAATGGTGATCCAGTGCTTTATTTGATTTTTATCAAAAGCCACTGTCCTTTAATAAGTTGTTGTTGGTTACTTTCCTAGGGTTTTAGGTTGCGTGTCACTTAGTGATAATTGGTGATATTAAAGGGCTTTATAATGTAAATTTGATAGTAGTTAGAACATCAGATCAGTAATATTGCTAGGTTGAAACCTAGAGCCAGCAAATTGAAAAATCTCAAAATAAGTATATGTTCTAAATCATACTTTTTCCAGCAGTTTAGCTGTCAGTCCACTTGACTTCTGATTGGCCAATCCTCAGATCAGTCATTCACAGTTTAGGTGGAGGAACAGTAGGCTTAAGGATCTGTCCATTGCCTTCTGTACCTTTCAAGGCGCATTCATAAAACCTGTTTCAGTGTTAATGTGATTTCTTATTGGTTCCATGGATCAAAATTGACAGTTGAAATTAATTATACAAAGTATAGTGATTAATCACCAGTCTAACATTACTTCATAGGCCTAATATCTTCCAAATAAAAGTAGTGAGTGAAAGTTATATAGCTGTGTCTGCATGGCTGCTAGGGACAATTCTGGTTTTGTCTTGGTACCTTACATGACGATATCCACCGTTTTCATCTGAGAAAATGAATGCTGAATTAAACAATAACAAAACCTGTAAGACTAAGCCCAAATCTCTTCTTATCATTCAACACAGTTAAATAGTTTGCAACTCTCCAGGCCACATGTCTTTTTGTTCATGTCTCACCACTGTTTCCATGAGAACAGTGAGCTCAGGTTATGATAGGGCTGTTGCCATTCCACATATTTAGTGACCATCCAAACTCATCTCTTCCTATATTGTATCTATAGTAACAAATCACACTGAACTGCTAGATGGTAGGCTTCTACCCACACACTCCCACAAATTGTATACTCGAAGGTACACAAAATTAGGACTTAAATCGTCATTTTGTTATAACACTGGTAGATCACACAAACACATGCAAACTCAAACACTCGCAAATGTGTATACTATAGGAAATTGAATGTCTATACAGTATTAGAGATTATGTTGAAGTGCAGAATGAGATTGTTTTAAAATAACAAATCTCTCATTGCTATTCACGCTGGACTTCAAGACAGTCATGCAATTCAATCCTATTCATATTTAGTTCTGACCTGGAGCCTCTGACACTTGCCTACTATGTGTATAGTGCACTACTTCAAAATTAGTGCACTATCTACTACAATAGTATTCCATTACTGAAATGAGAATAGGACAAGTTACAGTACATTACTGTAATATAGAGGGCTTAGATATATCCCTGGTAGTATCTGGCTGTAATATTCAATGCCCAAGTATAACTGAAAAATATTTAAAACAAATGTGACTTCAATACATAAATAGAATATATCTAAATTTATTGTGACTAATCACTATCACATTCCTTCTTTCCTCAGGGAAAAGCTGTCTTTAGAATAAGATTCATGCCAACAAAATGTCACTGTGCATGCCAACAGGACAAAACTGCAGCCATTTAATTTCAAAGATACAAAGGGATCCAAATACACTGTCAAAGCTGCAGGAGGTGGTGTTCAGTTGCCAAACTAGCAGCAGGTAAAAAGTGACTCAAAGGCCTAGGGTAGCAGCTTGCTTCTTTCTGCCACTTCAACAACCGGTACCTCCTGACTCTGCCCTGTCCTTTCCAATCCACACAGCCAACCCACATTAACATTTCATTTGTAAACTTTAAAAGAAACTAAATTTTTCATGTCTCTCTCAGCACATCTTTTAAATTACTTGATGATTTGAAACTGTAACAAAATAATTTAATAACTAACCCAAGACAAACCATACACTGTTGTTTCACTGGAAGGCTAGTAAGAATCTAGGAAAGAGGAGGGGCCAAGCATGACATTACGAGATCCTATTGGACCATTCTAGGATATATTTCCTGTAGGTAACAAAGCATTTTTTTTTTTCAAATTTATATGCAGATACATTTCTACAAAACTGTAGAACAGAAAACTGTACTGAGATTAGATGTCTCATTGATGAAGAATTGGCTAAATGTTTTTGGTCCAGTTCCATCACACTCTATTTGCATGCATGTGTGTGAGAGAAAGCGAGATAGAGAGAGAAAGGAAGCAAAACTGACAGAATCAAACGAAGCACACAGTATGGAGATGAAGAGGGAGAGAGCAAGGGAAAGTGAAAATTCAGATAAGATGTAATCAAGCGTGTGCCGCTGTGCAGGTTTTACATCTGTAATTTGGCGTTCCTGGGCTCTTGTCTGGATGGGGAGACAGCAGATTCTCAAATGCCAGAAATGTTTCTGCTTGGTGTGCTTTCCGCCTCTCTCAAACAGCTCAAGGCGTGGGCCACACAGCAAACGAGTTACAACCTGGCACCTGCAGCAGGAGATAAAAAAAGCCTACAGTAGAATTCACAGTTTACAACTGAAGGCCCAATGACAATGGCATTATATCTTAGTAGTAAGAACCGTAATGGACAAAAAAGTAGTAACATAAGGAGAGCTAATTAGAAAACACTAGATTGGAAGTAGAAGAGGCCATTTCAGAAGTAGATGAGTGTTAAGAGTTTGAGATAAAAATAGCAGCATGACCAGTGGGTAGTGAATCTAGATCAGCAACACGACCAAGTGGACTATGAACAGGGAAAGCTAGGCATTCTCAGTCCTGGTAATTTCAGTTACTGTGGATGCCTAATTAAAAAAATATCTGCAAATGTTTAATAACTTAGTTCATAAAAAAATATGATTTTCAAGTTGGGATAATCTGAACATATAAAAGAAAGTTGGTTTGGCGTAGCTTGAGTGGTTCAAGAGTTACTTTTGTTGAGTTAATAAATGCAGATTATACAAATTCATATATATAGTTGATCAAGATGTTTTTCTTTAGTTTGAATGGTTTATGAATCACTGACAGTATGTTTTATGTAGGGTAATTAAAATAGTTAATGGTTAATAAAGATTCTAGACAAATGTAAGTTTGGACAGCTCTTTTTACCGTTGGTCTTCAGCTTAATTGGCCATCGGGTATGGCAATTTTCAATAGAAACCACTGTATCCTGTGGATCTCATTTAAACTCATGAAAACGTATGCACGTCTGTTACATTTTTATATATTTTTTAAAGTATAGAAAAAACTTTGACGAGCAGTATACGTTTGGCGAGTCTTAACTTATTCTCAACATTGTTTTAGAATTGATAGCTTTAATGGTGAAAGGGGAGATATGTCTAGAATTGTGTTTCCTATTTACACCCATCTTAAATAGGCTAATTTAAAATGTTTGGAATTATAAAAAGTGTGAAAAATCAATTGACAAGCAGTGTTGGGCCGGTCCAAACATCTAAAGAACGTTTGATTGAAGTTGTTTACTCAACAGTGTTAGAGAAGATAAGTCTAAGATAAGTCTGGTTAATCTTCACTTTGTCAAGTTGGTTTTGGTTTTATATGTTCAATTGTTTAAGCTCTAAAGCTGGCATAATAATAAAAAGATACATTCTGTGAGAAATTTATAGTTACGCTATGCGTTTCAAGCATATATAACAAAATTAGTAATCACCAAAAATGTATCTTTAAAGGGATAGTTCACCCATATAACAAAAAGGCACATAGGTGTATACACCCTGTAATTGTGATTTTGAGGCTCAACAAAGGCACTTATAGATTATTTGAAAATGAAGCATGAAAAATGCTTCTGTTGATAGAGTTATTTGAATGGGATTTGTTCCACAATTGCCACATAATCATGGTACTGATATTGTAAGTGTATGCACGTCATATAAAAAAAATATGAACTTTGTTAAGCTTCACAATACATTTGAAATGCTTTTGGATGATTGCATATGATTAGAAAAAAAATGTTAATATAGATCTCTGGACTTGGATAGGATTTGTGCCAGAAATGATAAAATTCTAGCATTTAGAAATAATGACAGGGAAACTAAATCAAAGTATGGATTCCTGTAATACATCGTCCATAAACTGCTTACAGGGTAAGGACATCAATGTACCATTTTCTAATTTGAGTGAACTAACACTTCAAGAAATAAACTGAAATTGGTTTCTGACTGATGACTATTTGCCTCAAAATCTACAATGAAGTATTTATTAAGCTATAATATAGGTTAATGGGTGTTTTAACAGAGAAATTAGATGTGTCTTAAAGCCATAATATCAATACAGTGACCTCCAGAATTATTGGACCCCTTAGTAAAGATGAGCAAAACAAAATATGAAAAAATTGTTTCCATCACCCCATCACCTCACTGAAAATATGAGAGAAAGGTAACCTTAAATTGAGGTGCAATTACCAAAAGAATATTCATGTTTTTTATGCTTTTGGAATGGCAGGGGGAGGGTGCACTAAGTACTACAGGTGCATCTCAAAAAATTAGAATATTGTGGAAAACTTTTCTGTATTATACATTTATACATTTCTGTATTATACATTTTTATTCTAATATTTTGAGATACTGGATTTTTGATTTCCATGAGCTGTAAGCCGTAATCATCAAGATTGAAAAAAAAAACGCTTTAAGACGCTTTAGCAACAGAAGGGTTAAAATGAAGAGACCACTGCAAATTGAACGCTTCTGTTCCTCACTCAAAACTTTCCTTTTCATCTTTTTTGGAAAGGAAAGAAAAAGGTGCAGTGGTCTCTTAATTTATTCTGGAGCTCTATATTAAATTGGGGCAAGGTAGACATATCCAGGCCTAGTGTACTTCTGTATTTGGGTGCACCTATGTTATAGCCAAAATATTGACAAGCCAACCAGGAGAGGTAGCAGTGTATCACTATTTCCTCTGTGGCTTTAAATTGTTGTGCAGTGCTGTGCTGCTGTGGTTGGCAGGGCAAATAGGCTGATGTTGTGGGACCACCAGCACCAGTTCTATTGCGTAAATTTAATAATTCTCCTATGATGTCTTCCTATAGAGTCACTTCTGGATGCCTGCGGTTTTGCTGTGTAATTAAATATGTTGGCCGTGATGTATGGCTGTGAGAGAAGCTAAAATGGAAAATTGAATCACACTAACTTAATTTGTGGTCAGGGCAATCAAATTACTTGTTTTGGCTGCAACGTTGACGATGAATTCATCTTTGTGACAAAGCTATCACACCAGCATAAGGGGGCGGTGTAGGGGTTGGTGCTCTGTTGTAGATACAGTGCAATCCATAAGTATTTGGACAGTGACAAATGTTTTGTTGCTTAGGCTGTCTACTCCAACACATTGGATTTGAAATAATACCATGCCAATGGGTTTAAAGTACAGATGCTTTAATTTGAAGGTATGTTCATCCATATCAGATGAACCATTTAGAAATAACAAAATATTTTGTACATATCTCCCCATTTAAGGGTACCGAAACTATTTGGACAATTGGGTTCACAGCAGTCTTCTATTAGTCAAGAACTGTCCTTATAGCTACATGACAGGATTTGCCCTGGTAAAGGAGGTGACCAATTAGGGAAGAAGGGCCTTGGTCAAGGAGCAGACCAAGAACAAGATGGTCACTTTGTAAGAGCTCCAGAGTTCCTGCGTGGAGATGGAAGAACCTTCCAGAATGACAACCATTTGTGGACCACTCCACCTATAAAGCCTTTATGGTAGTGGCCACACGGAAACCATTCCTCAGTAATAGGTACATGACACCCAACTTGGAGTTTACCGAAAGGTATCTAAAGGACTCGCAGACCATGACAAACAAGATTCTTTGGTCTGATGAAACCAAGTTTGAACTCTTTGGCCTGAATGCCAAGCATCACATCTGGAGGAAATCAGGCACTGCTCATCACCTGGCCAATACCATCCCTACGGTGAAGCATGGTGGCAGCATAATGCAGTAGGTATATTTTTCAGCGGCAGTGTCTGGGAGACTATTCTGGATCAAGGAAAAGATGAAAGGACCAAACTACAGACAGATCCTAAGATGAAAACCAGCTCCAGAGCTTTCTGGACCTGAGACTAGGGCAAAGGTTCACCTTCCAACAGGAAAACAACCCTAAGCACACAGCCAAGACCACACAGGTGTGGTTTTGTGACAAGTCTGTTAATGTCCTTGAGTGGCCCAGCCAGATCCTGGATTTGACTCTGGAGAGATGTGAAAATGGCGGAGAAGTTCCCCATCCAACCAGACAGAGCTAAACAGGATCAGCAGAAAACAATTTGAGAAGCTCCCCAAACACAGGTGGAAGTGTCATACCCAAGAAGACTTGAGTCTTTAGTTGCTGCCAAAGGTGCTTCAACAATGGATTTTGTGAAGAGATCTAAATTCTTATGTAAAATGTGACATACTGGTGCCCACCAAGCACAGATGTTAGTATGTTCTGTGAAGTGTTTTAAAGAATGTAAATCATTTTCATATGAATCGAATCTTTAATTGAGTGAACAGTGTTCAATGAAAGAAAATGTAATAAAAAAATGTTTGTTTTATTTAAAAACTTGCAGGCATTTATTGGCACCCCTGCGTTTAGTACTTTGTACACAATTCCTTTGCCAAGATAACAGCTCAGTCGTATCCCATAATGTTTAATGAGGTGGGAGAACACAGGAAAGGATTTGAGACCATTCCTCTATAAAGAAACTCTCCAGATCCTTCACCAAGACTTTGGTTCTCACTTGCAGACTCTCATTTAGGTCAGAGGACTATAATGGCCATTGCAAAAGCCTGATACTATGGTCAGTGAAGCGTTTTCATGTAGATTTGGAGGTATGTTAAGGATCATTGACCTTCTGGAAGATCAAATAATGACCCAGTTTTTGGCATAGGCAGACAGGTGTTTGCTTACAATCTGCTACTTGGATGGATTCCATGTTGCTATGTATTCTAACAAGGTTCCTGGGACCTTTGGAAGTAAAAGAGCCCCACAGCATCAAAGATCCAGCATACATTTCCTTTTGTGATGTTATTTATGTGTGTCTCAAATATAACCAGACTCTGTATCAGCCAAAACATTTCAAGTTTGAAAGAGAATGGTTTTGATGACATGGGCTCATATTGGCACAGACTTGACAGTACAACATTTTCGGGTACCTGTTTGCAACTCCACTTTCAAAATCAGTGACCAAAAATCACAGAATGCATCTTCAATCACATTTTCTTGGTTTAACCAGTTTGGAGATCCCCATCATTGATATAGTAAAAGCTATTCACTAACACATACACACACACACATGAATCGCATAACCTGAATAAATGTTTGCTTTGGGGCAAGGTTAGTGCATCCATGCACGAAACGTAGATACAAGCGGAAATACACTACCAAGCTGAAGTAATGAACAGACAACTAGATTAACACCCATAACATAATCACAAACACATTAACCTTTATTGCTATTATCATCTATTTGTCCAACCAATGAGTCATTGGTTATTGAACAAATGATCCAGATCACAGGCACAATATATGCTATGTTTTTTCAACCAGAAATATATACAACCTTGCACTTTTTATAAAATTTTCAATTTCATCAAAAGTAAGTAAAAAATTAAGAACCTGCTTTCCACACATAATCATTGACATTTCCATATCGTAATTTTCTAACTTTTATTATTGTAATTTAGAAAATAAAGATAAATGGCATGGACAAAATTATTGGCATGTATTTACTTTTTTTCCACATTCTTGGGCAAAAATAATTGCAGTTAAACAGTTCTTATAAGCATCAGTAAAGCTTCCTGCACTTCTCTACTGGCAACTTGCCCCACTCTTTGGCTGTGAACCGCCCCACTTCTTCAATGTATGAGGGGTGCTTTCGCCAAACCGCAGATTTCAGCTCTCGCTATAGGTTTTCTATAGGATTAAGATCTGGACTAATTGCTGGCCACTTCAGAACAGTGCAGAATATGATAACAAACCATCAGGAGTCTGCACAGGATTTCACACTCTCTGAATGCTACTAAGACATCCCTCTCTCTGTCTCACCAGTACTATCACGGCCCACCACCAACCCTCTTCCTCTCTTCTTCACATCTCTTTTTCGATTTATGGAGAAATTGTTTCCATTTTCTAGGGAAAACAAGCTCCTATAAATATAGTCTTGTTTACCCCTTTGTTGTGTCTGCCTGTTGGGGTCCTGCTGTGACCAGCCTACGGCTTTGCTTTGGTGGAGTGTCACACTCTATGTCAGAAGGCCAAGTAATAGAAGAAAGCTAGTCAAGACAAACTATGGAAGAAAAATACAAAGACATAAAGACAAAGAGACAGAGAGTGGAGGTGAGCTAGATCGAATGGGGTGGACCTCCTGTGAGAGTGGCAGACATGCAGGCTGATGTTGTCCCCCTCAGTGGCGAGTTGTCACTGTAATGACGTGGAAGTAAGATGTACTCCCTTTATCTCCACACTCAGGCACTTCCATGGCTTGGGCCTTTGTCTCTCCTGCTACCTCTCTCATCTCTCTTTGGAGAGTAACTCTCTGTAAGTGACTAATTGATCCTTGGAGACAAGCTTTTTGACTTGAAAGTGGAGTGTCTGGGAGCCTGGATATGGAGTGCCTGATAGCAGGTCTAGCATAGTTTCATAACCCTATGTCTCCGATAGAAGTCGACAACGACACTAATTCATTCGTGCAAAAATACATTGAATGCAGTTATTGTAACCTTATCAAACTGCCTGTTTCCTGAACTCCTTCACAATTAAAACTGAGGACAAAAAGGACGTAGACTAACAACAGTAAAAATTGCTTGCTTAAAAAAATTGAAAAATGGAGGAAGAGAGGAGAGAATATGTTATGTAAACCAGGTAATAGAAAAACCTCTTACAGAGGTAAGAATGACTGCAGTCTGTGCTGTGTATGGGTGTATTATTGGTTGGAGCAGGTTCTGTAAATGAGTATCTAGTGCAGATTCAATTCATCAAAGCATGAGTCAGGCTCTTCACAGCTAAATTATTGAGTCATTGCCATTGGATGACTCAGGATTTTTTTGTCTCATTTCGGTACAATTTTCTCCCCAATTTTGTGATATCCAATTTGTGTTTAAGGCACTGCCCAATTGGCACAACGCACAGCTGACTAATGACAGTCGATATTGTGATATATGTGTTCTCTGAAGCACATCTCATGTGGTTCTGGTTCTTATCACGCTGCCCACTCAATCAGGAAGTCTAGGACCTAATCATTACAGCAGATTTAGAAACAACTGAAATACTCACCACTATAACACTGTGCTTTGCAAAAGTATTCAAACCTCTGACCACTTCACCCATTTTACTGAATTAAAAATATTACATTAAAAATTTAAATCAGAACAGAAAATAATACTTGAAGTGCTAAAGCAAGTTCCACAACTTCCCTTAATGTAAAGTTAAAGGGGTACTAATTATACAGGTCCCTAACATGTAGAGGGGCCCTTGAAAAATATTTGAATCTAGAATAAAGAGGGGGAGGGGCCAACCGAGACCGCCTATGTGCAGAGCCCAGAATATTGTGCTACACCCCTGCCTATAGCGTAAGTCCTATAGTATAACCTTATTGTCCAAAAAAGGCTTTTAGGTATCCAAAGCTACAGTCACAAATAAATCTGTAGTGCCACTGTCAAAAAACTATTCTCATTGAAATGTTTCTCTCACAGTATACCAACCAACTAACCAATCAGTCACATTTTTTAAAGCCCTTATATCAGCAGTTGTCACAAAGTACTTATACAGATTCCCAGCCAAAAAAAACCCAAAGAGCAACCAGTGCAGAAGCACAGTGGAAGTAATAACTACCTATAAAGGCAGTATCCTGGAGATGAAAACAGAGTCCAGAGGGACACCCAGTCCTCTTCTGTGTAGAAGAGACCATGGCCATTAAAACCACTCTTTTCCTCCATCCAAACCCAAAACCTCATCATTCCTTCCAAGCCGCCCTTTTCCCCCTCTCTAATACACCCTAATCACTGAGACTTATAGAGAAATCTATTACCAGCCCTGGCAGAGAGAGCAGTGTTTTCACCACAGTGTCTGATTGATGACACATAGAAACCATCTCACACTCTGATGCCTTTTACAGGCCCACTGTAATAATAACAGGAGATGTAATGGCCGGCCCATTTGGTAAATCAAGGCTCAGAGACAGCGATGGTCTGGTCAACGGGAGGACGGCTGAGAGTCAATGGTTTAGGCTGATCTTACAACGCAGTATGTGATTTTGAGTCCCAACTATTTACACACAACATTTACTACCAAGTAGCTATTATCTGTATTTTAAAATCAGGTTAAAATAGCCTTTATGTTTAAATACCCCCTAATTTCGTTCTAGCACCAATAGGCTAAGGTGAAGACTGGAAATATATTGTATGAATTGCTATATACGGTGTTCAAAGGAAATTACTTGTTTCATGTCTGACGCTCCTCTAACTCCCATTAGCAATCAGGGTAAAGGAGGCAAGTCAAAAAGATCTCTCTGCACACGGCTAATCTGCTGTCAGGTTCATCAATACTGGCTTCTACACCAGAGTGCACATAGGCAGATCTGTTACTCTCTGCTAGTCCTGCATTAACACTCTAGTCCATGACTAGATATTGAACTTTCTGATGCATCAATACTACTCCTCTGTCTTCACAGTTAACCACTTAAAAGAGACAAGAGGATAGAATTCCCACAGGCAGCCACTGTAATGTAAGAGTTCTTAAGAGTAAAACAAGGTGGAGATCATTGGACGTTGACCAATATCGAACAGCCCACTTGTTGATTTAACCAGCATACAATTGCAACCAAAGCAAGGATTACTGCCAAAGCCTATCCATAAACTGCAAACAAGATGAATAAACCAATATAATGTTATTTTTTGGTAAATTCTCCCTTTAAAATAAAATAGCGCAAAGACATTTCTATACACCTATTAATAGGTGGTTTTCTGAAACATATTCTGAATTTTTTCATCCCTATTATTTTTATGAAACATATTGTAGTTTAACTGTAATGTAACTAAGATTAGCCTCTGTATTAGCGCCAGCGGATCTCTTGGTAAACTATTAATATGTAACCATCATTGGCCACCCCTTGGTTGTGTTTTAGTCCTTGCAAGCAACATTTTCAAAATAATTTTCCCTCTGGTGGCATTTTCACAGGAACATTTTACATGGAAAATCTACGTAATCTAACTGAAATAATTACATTTCTGTGTTTATTACAACAAATTTGCAATGTATATAATCCATGTATGTAATCCAAAAAAAATACATTTATCAAAAGGGGTGATTATTACTGTGACATATACTGTACTTTATTCAAGCTGAATTTGAAAAATGTGGTAAAGCAGTAAGGAGAGTAATTTCTTATAAATTTGAAAAACTACTGCAAAATGTTTGGTTCAGTCATGTCCACCACACATTTTTGCGATCTGTATCAGATTTATTAAAATTTCGTAGGCTAATTAACAAAAAGGTAGGTTGACTCTAGTACATCAAAATATGCAGACCTTCCTTAAGGAATGTAATCTCCCCTCCCTGAACCAATATAATTCTGATTTTCTAAAATCAGGGATGCCTCTGGAAGAAATTAGACAAAGTACAAACCTTAAAGAATTCGACAACTCCGGTCAGGAGAGTTGATCCTAACTGGATTTTAGACTTGGACTTCCCCTTACAGGCAGCATCATACCAAACTGGAAGTCGTTTTTATATCATTGATATCTCTTCAATATATTATAGTCTCCAAGGTTACCTAATGTGTCTATATGCTGATTACATTCTCTGTGCAACTGAACCCCAATCCATTATCCAAGTCATAATTGACTTGGTCAATTTATTTGGTACCTCTTCTGGATGAAGAATCAATTGAAGTAAGAGTGAAGATTTTAATCTTCTCTTGGTCAGAACAACTTCCATTTGCGATCTCCCCAGACAAATTAACTACTTCAGGACTGAAATTAAAAGGTAATATTCTACACCACTCAAAGTAAAAATACAATTTTGGCTAACCCTTTCAATGTCCTTGCAAGGAAGGGTTAATGCCATTAAAATGGTTTTTCTCCTGTAATAAATAGACCTTTTCCAAAATATCCTTTTACAAACAACTGGACTCAATCTTTAACCCATTCATTAGGGTTTATAAAACACACAGGTAAAACACACCTTTGTGAATCCAAGATGGAGGGAGGCCTTCGTCTCCCAAATTGTTACTATCATTCACGCTGTCATGTTTTTGCTTGACGCTCCAGCTGGTTTAAGATGTAGTGTGATCATTGCCATCACGTTTCCACTGGAACTATGATAATGTTCCATTAGTCTAAGGATATCACTTCATAATCATAATTCCATTCTACTTTTTATTTATTTAACCTTTACTTTAACCCTTGGTTTCCCAGTAGAACATAGCCCAGAGCATCACATTCCCTCCACAGGCTTGTTCCCACAGTGCATTTAGGTGCCATCATTTCCCCAGGTAAACGGGGCACACATACATGGCCATCCAAGTGATGTAAAAGAAAACTGGACACATCAGACCAGATGACCTTCCTTCACTGCTCCATGGTCCAGTACCGACGCTCACACGCCCATTGTAGGCACTTTCGACCAAGGACAGGGGTCATCATGGGCACTCTGACCGGTCTGTGGCTATGCAGCCCCATATGCAGCAGAGTGCGATGCACTGTGTGTTGTGACACATTCCTCCCCTAACACTGTCACCATTTTGTGTGACTTGTGCCACAGTAAACATTCTGTCGGTTCAGACCAGACAAGATAGGATAGCCTTTGTTGCCCTCGCGCATCAATGAGCCTTGGGCGCTCAACACCCTCTCACGAGTTTGTGGTTTGTCCCTGCTCGGACCACTGTTGGTAGGTACTCACCACTGCTGACCAGGAGCACCCCACAAGCCTCGCTGTTTCAGAGATGCTCTGACCCAGTCGTGTGGCCATAACAATTTGGCCCTTGTCAAAGTTGCTCAGGTCTTCACTCCAGCCCATTTCTCCTGCATCCAACAAGTTGACTATGAGAACTGATTGTTCGCTTACCATCTCATCTACCCAGATGTTTTGGCTCATCTACTCATGTTTTGGCTCATCAGTGTACATTGCACACACTCAGATCAAATTCAAATGTAATTTTGTCACTGGACCTGTGGCGGGTAAGGACAGTGGAGTCGTTTGTAGACTTGTTTCTGTAAGTAAACTGTAGAGAATCTAAAGTTGAGGATGGGAAGATGGTGAATTGTGCTTTGACTAAACGCTTGAAGCACTTCATGACATGTTAGTGCCACTGGGTGGTAGTTGTTTAGGCTTTCTGTTTTTTGGGACTGGGATAGTGGTGGTCTTCTTGAAACATGCGGGGACTACAGACTGAAACAGTGATACAGTGTTCCCACCACTGGGATGCCCTCCCTCCAACGCCATTCGGGGGCGGAGTCACTGGCTTGTTGTTGTCTCTCTGTTGCGCACTTGTGCAATTGGCCTGTACTCTGCTGGCTATACTCGGCCCTCATTCAGGGTGGTTGCGGTTGGCGGGTATCACTTTGGTTGATGCTTGGCAATGTGGGTGGATTGTTTTCCTGCCTGTTGGGC
>JACXGI010003010.1:13499-67176 GCA_016801175.1 Esox masquinongy | reverse complement strand
CTGTCAGATTGCGAGGACATCTCCTGTGCACAGCCCTCTTCAGATCACCCCACAGATGTTCAATTGGATTCAGGTCTGGGCTCTGGCTGGGCCATTCCAAAACGTTAATCTTCTTCTGGTGAAGCCATGCTTTTGTGGATTTGGATGTGTGCTTTGGGTCGTTGTCGTGCTGAAAGGTGAACTTCCTTTTCATCTTCAGGTTTCTAACGGACGCCTGAAGGTTTTGTGCCAAAATTGCCTGGTATTTGGAACTGTTCATAATTCCCTCCACCCTGACTAAGGCCCCGGTTCCAGCTGAAGAAAAACAGCTCCAAAGCATGATGCTGCCATCACCATGCTTCACTGTGGGTATGGTGTTCTTTGGGCGATGTGCAGTGTTGTTTTTGCACCAAACATACCTTTTGGAATTATGGCCAAAAAGTTCAACCTTGGTTTCATTCAGACCATAACGCATTTCCCCACGTGCTTTTGGGAGACTTGATGTTTGTTTTTGCAAACTTCAGCCGAGATGTTTTTCTTTGTAAGAAAACGCTTCCGTCTTGCCACCCTACCCCATAGCCCATTCATATGAAGAATACCGTAGATTGTTGTCACATGTAGCACACAGCCAGTACTGGCCAGAAATTCCTGCAGTTCCTTTAATGTTGCTGTAGGCCTCCTGGAAGCCTCCCTGACCAGTTTTCTTCTCGTCTTTTCATTAATTTTGGAGGGACGTCCAGTTCTTGGTAATGTCTCTGTTGTGCCATATTTTCTCCACTTCATGATGACTGTCTTCACTGTGTTCCATGGTATATCTAATGCTTTGGAAATTCTTTTGTACCCTTCTCCTGACTGATATCTTTCAACAATGAGATCCCTCTGATGCTTTGGAAGCTCTCTGCGGACCATGGCTTTTGCTCTGAGATGCAATTAAGACAATGTCAGGAAAATCCTACTAGAACAGCTGAACTTTATTTGTGATTAATCAGAGTCACTTTAAATGATGGCAGGTGTGTAATGACTTCTATTTAACGTGAGTTTGAATGTGATTGGTTAATTCTGAACACAGCCACATCCCCAGTTATAAGAGGGTGTGCACACTTATGCAACCAGGTTATTGTAAGGTTTTTATTTTTAATTTTTCCCCCTCGAAGATTTCAGTTTGTTTTTCAATTGAATTGTTCACATTAAAGGTCACATTAAAAGTGGAAAAATTTCTGACATGATTTATCTTTGGCTCATTCTTTCACATCACAAAAACCTGGCATTTTAACAGGGGTGTGTAGACTTTTTATATCCACTGTACATGCAATGCCCTCTGTATTTTTTGGGATAGTAAGCATTTCTTTTTTCGGGGTTTAAACAGCAAACGTTTGGATTTAAAATCAAATAATGGCTATTAGATTAGTGTTGATTTTCAGCTTATATTTGAGGGTAATTTTGGACATATTGTCTTTACCATTTAGAAATGACAAAACTTTTATACACTGTTCCCTAATTTCAGGGCTCTAAAAGTATTGAGACAATTGGCATCACAGGCATTTCTTGTTGGTCAGGTAAGTTCCATCACATCCTTTGAGCAGGCACAAGACCGCTGTTAATGTCTTTTCTTGGATAATCTGGAAAGATTAATCAGTAACATAGACAAACCCTTAGCCTTACCAAATACAACAATTTGTAACACAAAAAGAAAGCACTAGTGACATCAGCAATCTAGGAGGCCAAGTAAGACCTATGCAATGGATGACAGAAGAATGCTTACTGTAAACAAGAAAGAACCTAAACAACCATAGATGTGGATGTGTCAGCCACAATCATGCACAGAATACATTACCTGGTCCAGCGAATCCTGCTTTAGTTTACTTGAGTGGCCGGTGCAGTCCGCACACCTCAACCTAATAGAGCATACAGTATATGGGAAGAGATGGAATGGCCTGTTCATAGCATGAATGTACTCCTGTCCAACGTGTAACAACTGTGTGATGCCATTGCCTCCCTGTGGAATGTTTCTGACACCTTGTAGAAATAAATACTCGGATCAGTTTAGGCAGTTGTAGGTTGGAGGCTTGTACCTAATAAAATGGCCAATGAGTGTATAATGATAAATATTTGGTGGATCAATAAACATTTTACATTTTAGTCATTTAGCTGATGCTCTTATCTGGAACTACTTACAGGAGCAATTATGCTTACGTTCTTTGCTCAAGGGCACAGGAATTTTTTTCCTAGGCTATCTACCACCCATAAAAATCCCCTCAATTCCCTCATATAGGACATTTGGTGATTCCTTAAATGACTGGCTCGAGCAACCCAGTCACATTAGAGATTACACCAAACATCCATATTAAGAAAGAAATCTGTTCTCCAGTCAGTTCACTTCTGGGTAGAGCACAGCAAACACGCTTTTAGTCAGCAGATTTGGGGCAATCTTGCCAACAACGTGAAGAAAACAACAGAGAGCTATCATTCTTTCTGATGGGCCCACTTTGAAAATGCTTGCAATACGGACGTTTCTTAGCTTGACCTTCCTTCTTTTATGTGCCTGCACTCGCTTAGTTTATATCTCTAGTTTATATCCTTGGCAAAGCCGGGAATTCTTTCCCTGGATTAGTTTTTTTTTCATATGCCAGTTGATAGGCGCGTGAGTTGACTCACATCCCATCTCCTTTCCCGAAGCTTGAATAGGCTTTTCCAGGCTATATATTTTTAAAGATGTATGTTTCACTGTTATTTGTCATGGATGAAACCCTATAGGTTGTAAGGACCGAAAATGTTTTTCATGTTTTCCTCTTTTTATCCATCGTCTTACCTCTTAATAGCCATTTCATGAGAAAATAAAAAGTCCAACAGTAAAAGACAATTTAAGGCTCTGTCAAAAGAAATAGCCAAGATCTGTGACACCTCAATAAATTTTAGATTCAACGTTCCACAGAGAACCCATGTTTTTCTGGGCCAAGTACTCCAGACGTGGTTTTCTGTAGTTTAGCATGAGGTCTGAACTGCTGACTTCTTGGTGCCAACCCATTCCTCTGTATTAGTTGATCTGGCCATGGCAACTTCCAGAGAAGTGTTAGACTCCTGGAGAAGAAGGATGATGATGATGGCTATTATGATGACAGTGATAATAACTATTCTGTGTGTATACAGGTTAATGTGTGTGTGTGTGTGTGTGTGTGTGTGTGTGTGTGTGTCTGTGAGATCAGGGTCTAACAATACAACCCCCTTTCCAAAAAAAATGGGACACTGTGTAAAATGGAAATAAAAACAGAATGTGAAGACATGAAAATCATTTAACCCTATGTTCAATAGAAAATAGTACAAAGACAACATATCAAATTTTGAAACTGAAAAATGTTGTTCCTTGAAAAATTCTTTGAATTTGATGCCAGCAACATGTTTCAAAAAAGCTGGGACAGGGCCAACAAAAGACTGGAAATGTTGTGTAGTACAAATAAAGAACCTGGTGGAACATCTCACAACTAATTAGGTTAATTGGCAACAGGTCAGTTACATGATTGGGTATAAAACGAGCATCCCAGAGAGGAGTCTTTCAGAAGTAAAGATGGGGAGGGGTTCACCACTCTTTGAAAGACTGCATGGCAAATAGTGCAACAATTTAAGAATAAAGGTTCTCAATGTAAAGTAATCGAATCATAATCTATCCATTAAAAGATTCAGAGAATCCGGAGAAATCTCTGTATTGAAGGGACAAGGCCGAAAACCTATATTGGATGGCTGTGATCTTCGGGCCCTCAGACGACACTGCATTAAAAACAGACACGTAGTGGAAATCACTGCATGGGCTCAGGAATACTTCCGAAAACACAGTTTGTTGCTGCATCCACAAATGCAAGTTAAAACTCTGCCATGCAAAAAAAGAAACAACATATAAACAATATCCAGACATGCCGCCGTGTTCTCTGGGCCCGAGCTCATTTAAGATGGACTGAGGCGAAGTGCAAAACTATCCTGTGGTCTGACAAATGATAATGTGAAATTATTTTTGAGAATCATGGACGCCACATCCTCTGAGCTAAAAAGGAAAGGGACCACCCGGCTTGTTATCAGTGCACAGTTCAAAAGCCAGCATCCGTGATGGTATGGGGGTGCAATAGTGCACAATGCTGGGTGACTTGCACATCTGTGAAGGCACCAATAATGCAGAACAATATATACAGGTTTTGGAGAAACATATGCTGCCATCCAGACGGCGTCTTTTTCACGGAAGGCCTTGCTTATTTCAGCAAGACAATGCCAAACCACATTCTGCAAGTATTACAACAGCATGGCTCCGTAGTAAGAGTCCGGGTGCTAAACTGGCCTGTCTGCAGTCCAGACCTGTCACCCACTGAAAACATTTAGCACATTATAAAACAAAAAATTCGAGACCCCGAACTGTTGAACAGCTGAAATCCTATATCAAGCAAGAATGGGAAAACATTTCACTTTCAAAACTACAGCAATTGGTCTCCTCAGTTCCCAAATGCTTACAGAGTGTTGTTAAAAGAAGAGGATATGCAACACAGTAATAAACATGCCCCTGTCCCAACTTTTTTGAAACGTTTTGCTGGCATCAAATTCAAAATGGGCATGTATTTTTCCAAAAACAATAACATTTCTCTGGTTCAACATTTGATATGTTGTCTTTGTAATATTTTCATTTAAGTATAGGGATTGAATGATTTGCTCATCATTCCATTCTGTTTATTTGCATTTAATGCAGAGTCACAACTTTTTTGGAACGGGGTTGTACATGTGGGGGCAAAATGTTCCAGCAAAGATAATAAAACCTGTCAAATCAGTCCCTACAACATTTCTTACCACTTTCCACTAGGAAAAAGGCTATTTCCAGCTTAGGTGTAGTATAACACTTACAATTTGGGTTAGTGTTAGAATTGGGGATACATTTAGGTTTAGACATTACGGGTTAGGTTTAGGATTAGGCACAAGGGCTAGGTTAAGTTACAGTTAGTGTTAGGTTAAGTTAGGGGATAGGGAACATACTTCACAGATGTGTGTGTGATCTAAGTCTGTGTACATCTGGGAAAGTGAAAAGTCAGTCCCCAGAAGTTATTTTTGAAACACCAGTATTGATCATGCCAATGTGATGTTCTGTGCCTGGCTGTACTAATTCCAAGCAAGTGCAAAAAAGTGCTCTCTCGCATTTCTTTTGCCTGGTGGAGATCACGTTCTCAATACTACGGATGTGTCTATCCCTCTAATACCATGCCAACAAACAATAATATTAACACACATTTACCTGTAGAAATTTTCCCAATGATAATTACTTTTTGACTAGTGAATTCATGCTGTTTCATCATTTGCCTAGCGGATTACATATAGAAAACTACTCTGAACTAGGGCTGTCACAATATCAGATTTTCACTACATAATTATCGTGGCCAGAAGAATTCACGGTAACTATGTTATCGCAGTATCCATAGAAAATTATAGAAAAAAATCAGTCAAATTCATCTTCAACTTTGTTTAATGTGTTTTTTTTCTCTTTTTTGCAAATGATTTACACTCAAAATACGAGTGTATGGAGGTGGAGAGTCTGTAACCATAACTGTACAAATAAAAATATAAAAGTGTACAAAAAGAACAATTACACTTTATGGATAGTGAGAAGGCAACCAGATGAACTGATAAACAAAAGATACACAAGGCCTAACACGGAGTTTTTAGAAAAATACAAAACATTTTCACCTAGTGAAAAGGCGTTAATTCAAACGCTGATGTATAGGTCCAGACTTGCAGTTTAAGCACATGCATCGTTTGTCCATGAATAAGCTATGGAAAAACCGCGAGGAGTTTTTGGAAAAATACAGCGTCCTTTTTCCATGTGAATAGGCTACAAAAACGGCGCGTCTTTGCGGATTTCTTCCGGGGATTCTAGTGGGGCTAACGAGTTGATTTCAATGCCAGTGCACAGGTACAGTCTCCTTGTTTAAACACATGCATCGTTTGTCTGTAAGTGACATGAATAAGGTATCGAAAAACCGAGAGTTTTTAAAAAAAAAAATACAACTTCAGTTTCGCCTTGTGAATACGATATTATCATATGTGTATTATTAACATTATATCAATATTTCATTTTTTTAAATATCACGGTAATCGTCAATACCAGTATATCACGACACCCCTACTCTGAACCCTGGCGTTTTGTATGCGCATAGGCTGTACCTTCACAGTTACCCAGCTGAATGGCTATACCTTCACAGTTACCCAGCTAAATGGCTATACCTTCACAGTTACCCAGCTGAATGGCTATACCTTCACATTTACACAGCTAAATGGCTATACCTTCACAGTTACCCAGCTGAATGGCTATACCTTCACATTTACACAGCTAAATGGCTATACCTTCACAGTTACCCAGCTGAATGGGCTATACCTTCACAGTTACCCAGCTGCAGTTGCCAAAAACACGAACATTGACACACATTTACTATTAGAAATAACTTCTAATAACAATACAATAACAACTTCATTTCGACAAGCAAATTCATGCTTTTTCAACTTTACACTAAATGTGGTAGTTCTACGAAGGATGCCACGTTTCTTCTAATAAATGTTCAGTAACCAGAATAACAGCAAAGTAACTGAATTTGTGTTTACTGAAGCTGTTTAATGAGTGATAAAAACACATCTGCTCATGTACAATATACAGCAGACAGGCAGACCAGATCCCTTTCTGCACAGTTACGTAGACAAATCGCGCTTCCTCCAATGTTGTAGTAAACCTGCAGTTTTAACATCTGTAGCCATATCTAAAAAGACCAGACTATAAATTTTACAGTAGACTGCTAACCACAGATCTCAAAAGTTAATTCCCCCAGGCATGGTTTTCAATAAGCATTGCTCAAATCATTTTCAATTTTAACAATAGTTTTATATAGTGGCCATATCTGTTAAGAGTAGGCTATACATTTTTATGTAGATTGTTATCTATAAAAACATTCTTCCAACCGTATATGAATGTGTTTCACCGGGATATATGCGGGAGAAGATTTCAGGTACAATATCCCAAGATCCGGCTACCACTGTCCCTCAAAGTTCAATTCCCATGGGGGACCAGGTCAGAAATGTATGCACTCACTACAGTAAGTTGGTCTGGGTAAGGGTGTCAGCTAAATGTATAAAATGTAAAAAAAAAAATATATATTATACAGTATAAACCTACTCTGGTTCAAACATGTATGGTTTAATATCAACGGGTAAGATCACTTACAAAAATGTATCCTTTGTTATGTTAAGTTGGTTAGCCAGCTGGCTAGCAATACCCAGGAAGGGGAGGGACTGGGCCAAAGCAGGGAGTATAATCTCTACAGAGTTGTAGTCGTTTAGAAAGAGGGAAATCGTTGACACCTTGTACATTTAGCAGTATATCTGCTGATAGGAACATCAGTGACACCCAATAGCTTTATCAGTCAAGGACAATCGTGATACACACAAATAGGCTTCTATCACGATTGGTATTAAATGGAATAAAATGGAGGCTTTGTAAAATGAAAGAAAATATTACTACATAAGTTTTCCAGATCTTGCACACTCTCCAATACATAATAATGTATGGTTTAGTGCGAAAAGACGATTCCCGTTCTGGCTAGTTATGTCTGAAACAAACCTCATTGCCCTAAAAATCTATCAAACATGATACCAACCAACTAAGGGTTGCGCGGGGTTAGATTTTTGGTTGGGGAGAGGGAAACATGGATATCTGGGTTAGGGTTGGGCTTCAGATCCCCACAAGGATAGAAAACCAAACGTGTGTGTGTGTACATGGTCTCTTGACCTTGACTCATCATGGCATTGACATACCACATTAGTTACTCATCGAGCAGTTACGGCTCTGTGTGTGTGTGTGTGTGTGTGTGTGTGTGTGTGTGTGTGTGTGTGTGTGTGTGTGTGTGTGAGGAGAAGAGCTGCTTTAGAAGGAGTTGTTTACATGCTTATCTTAAACTCATTAATGTTTCTGATGATTAATGTTCTGTTAATATTAAAATAAACTGATAGAGACTGGAAACCAGTGAATGACCTAAAACCTCAACAAAATTTACCTCAACAAAAGTGTTTCTGCACATACAGCTCTGGAAAAAATTAAGAGACCAGTGCACCTTTTTCTTTCCTTTCCAAAAAAGTTGGAAAGGAAGGTTTTGAGTGAGGAACAGAAGGGTTAAAATTAAGAGAACACTGCAAATTGAACGCTTCTGTTCTTCACTCAAAACTTTCCTTTTCAGCTTTCTTGGAAAGGAAAGAAAAAGGTGCAGTGGTCTCTTAATTTTTTCCAGAGCTGTATGTTTGCTACAAATTTAATGTATATGTCAGTCAAATGACAAGGAACACTTTTCTTTGTGAAAATATAGACAGTCGCTGTCTGTGGCACCTCAACGATCAATTCACCTTCCTCATTGTCCCATCCACATTTCGTTCTCTACCATTTTCTTTCACACACAGACTTGTGTGAGGAATATGTTGCTTCCAGAGGAATGGACTAACAATGCAAAGCAAAATCCTTTCACAACTCTGCCCAGCAACAACCCAGACCAGGTGGTCATTAGTCTGATAATGTGTCCACCGGATTCTCTCTGTGGAGACTGAGGAAGCCCTGGTGACTACTAATATCATCTCCTGAGGGCTGGGTACACCTGTGCGTGAATGCCTTATGACAGTCTTTATTCCTTTGAGGTGAAGAGGAGACACTGGGGTATAGCTGCTATAGTATTTACATCTGGCCTGGTTATTAGAGGACGTCTACAGAACCCAGTCCTGCACTCCATCCAGGTCCAGTGTGAACCGGCTGACTCCTTTCCTCCACTCCTTCACTCATGATTTTCACACATCTTCAAATGACCAAGAGCGCTGATCTTTGGCATTTGTTTCCGGAGACCAGGATCGTAGATCTGAGGGAAATAATAAAGTTTGACACTGAACCATTCGACCACCGGTGTAAAAATTAGTGATATCCTATTGTACTTACGTATCATACACGAACATAGATTGGTGCATACACACACTCTCTCTCTTTCTAAAGATGTTTTTGGGGTGTTATATTTTTATTTTATTGGCTGGACAGTAGAAAGGTGAGGCTAAGTCAGGTACTTAGCGGGAGACAGGAGGAAGAGTATAGACAGTTGGCTGAGCTGGGGTTCGAACCCCCATCGCCAGGGGCCCTGTGTGGTCTGGAGTTGTGAACTTGACTGTTACACCAGACTCTGGCAATATTTATTTTTATCATAACCATTCTCCCTTGCTCACTCAAGTGCAGACACACACAAACAGCAAAAGTGAGCCAGCTATACTGCACTACCAAGAAAAAGATTAGCAACTGCACATTGTCAAAAATAAGTTTGTGACATTTTTGATACATTAAATACACACTTTATTGCATGGAGAAATATCCTGTGTCCTGTGTTGTGCAATGGAGAAAATGGAGGGTCGTGTGTCCAGCAACTACAAAAGGTTACAGAGAAACCTAGCAAAAATGCAGTAACGGTCAAAGTAAAACTATAGACCAAACAACAGTATCAAATTGTAAGACAAATTGTAACCAGTACTTTAGTGGTCCAGCACTCCTCTGGATGGACAATTAAAAAAAGTGTCATCCAGGCAGAGCGTGGTGGCAGTAAGCTTTAAGGCCCTCGGTCAGTCCAGCTCCCTGAGGTGATGTTTGTGCAGGGCCAGGTTTATTGGGTTGATGCCTTTTCCAGAGCAGGCCTGCAGAGAGGGAGCAGGCCGAAGGCCAGGGAGAATTGTCCCAATGTTCTAATGAGAGAATGTGACTCCATGTGTCACAGCCTGTGGCCTTCTGTAGATCGCCTTAAAAGAGCATGCACCCACACAAACAGTAAACATACATACTCCCAGTGCTGCTTGAGTGTACAGCAGTTTATGTTTATGAATTATTCACATAGGCCAGCACATTGCTAAACAAAAATTGATAGTATGTTCTCATGTAATCTGTGGGCATACATATATTTAAATTGAAACAGTATCTGCTGCGGATAAGAATGTGACATAACCCCCCACCATGCATTTCACTGGGAGATACATATGCAGACTGTTTTTTTCTACTTTCTTAAATAGGTGCAGTGAGGCATGGAAACCACATCCTGTTGACTTGGTTGCATTCAGGAAATGCTCTTGGCCGTGACGGGGTCCTCCAATCACATTCAAGCCCAAATCTAATCAATCTCCAGTGAGAGCAATGGTGAGATTTGGTAGAGGTTCTCAGGGACAGACTGGGACCAGAACTTGTCTTTGACATTTCGAAATCACCAAAACATATTTTTTTCCTTGAGACTTCCTTACTGGCCAATTATTTCTTTCAGGCCCAGATAATGATAATTATAGTATTGAGCAACAAAAAAAATTAGACCTGCATACTGGGTGAGAAAGTCAACTACCTTTTTGCCAGAAGTGCCTGATAAACAGTCCATCCATGGAAGTGCTTGAATTGTGTTGCTAAATTGCCCCACAAAAAAGAATAGTCAGATATCTTTGACCCCCACCTGATAGTTGACATTAGGATTGTAGGTGGGACAATCTGATCCTAGATCTGTGGTTACAGATAACTTTTCTACCTCAAACAAAAAGAGTTAGGGCAATCACCTCAGAAATGGCAGTCTAGGGTTCCTATCTCAGCCAAGATTAAAAGAGCTGTTTGCAAACATGGTAGACGCAGAAGATTACACTTGGCTGCTATGCCATGCCCCCGGCAGTGGAACAGTTCCTACAGGTATTTGGACAGAGATTTTTATCAAGACGCTCACTCAACCATTCAAACAAACAACATTTGCTTCAATGACCCAGAATTCAAATTGAATTAATGCGCTAAAGACTTGTTTTTTTTGTATGACAGTGTCATATTTACTGCAGTTTAAGACACATTTAGTTTTGTGTGTGTGTGTGTGTGTGTATGATTCAGATTGATGTGTACATGGCTGAACCCAAAGTCCCCACAAAGTGGACAAATTCATCCACATTTTGATCCACGATCCAGGTTTTCTGGGGATTTCCACGCTAGGAAAAATGCAATTTCCAGTTTAGGGTTTAGGAAAATCATACAATTGGACATTGTGTTTGAATCTGGGTTACTTTTAGGTGTAGGTATTATGGATAAGGTTTGGTGTTATACATAACCCAAGTTTAAGATTTGGCATAAAGGTTAGGTTATTTAGGGGTAAGGTTAGGTTTAAATTAGGGTTAGGATTAGGGTTGGGGTTAAATTAAGGGTTAGTGGATTTGGAATATGGATTTCTAGTTTTCAGGTGTAGGCCTATGTTGTTATCAGTATTATAGGCTACTTACATGTTGCATACGAGTTTGTGATGCTATTAGGCCTTGCTCTTTCTGTTATCCAACTTTTTTCCGGGGCAAAATGACAATTTAATAAAGGAGAGGAAATTACATAATTGCACACACCCAAATGAGCACATTACTCAAATGAACATGAAAGGACAGGTGTGGTGTGGTTGGAATCGATGTAGATTTTTTTAGTCGTCATTTTCATTAAGATCCTCGTTTTCTTCAAAATAACTCCAAATTCGAGACTACTTCAAACCCAGTGACTAATTGCGGCCAGATGTGTTCCGTAGCCTCCACCGATTCCACTTTCCAGCCTCCATAAAAAGCACAGTGCTTAGGGAATTCGGATGTGCCCGACCCGCCCTACTAGGCATACCAAAACCGTGAATAATTGAAGATAGTTAATTCAGGCCGTTTACCATAAAAAAAAAGATGTAGTAGGATGTCTTGCTTCCTATTCCGTCTCTGGGTAAACGTAACAGGCTACTTATAAAACGGTGACGTACCTCGGAGGCAAAGAATGAGGAAGGCATCTTTCTTTGAGAAAAGGTCCAGTTAATATGTTTGCCAATTACGCAGCAACGAGAAAGAAAACATCTGAAAGCAGACCCGACTTAGATAGGCTTATTTATTGTTAGGTAAATATAGAGCGCCCTGCATTTGACAGCCGCGTTCTTTACCGCAATCTAAACCTGGGCCGTCAGCTGCGAGCGACCTGCCGCAGTGTCTGGCAGAAGGTTCTGACAGCCCTTCTTGGGCTGGGCGGTACTTCAGGTCAAGAGCAGAGCGGAAATTATTCATACTTCTCCGTTTTCACCATAACAACTTGATTAATTTGAAAAAACAAGCTTACAATTGAAATCCTATGCTGTTGTGCCAAGAGAATTGCTTGGCTTTCATTCTAAATCCTTGTCTGACCGAGCATTCTGTGTAGCCTACCGTACGGCTTGTGCAGGCTAACCTACAATAAGTAATTTAGCAGATCTGTAATTTATTCCCCAATTAATATCTTTAAAAAAATACATTTACTTTAAAGAACACTTCAGATACAACGTTTAATAACATATTATATAACATCAATCTGCTATTCGTGCCCTAATTCTGCTATGAAGCTTTGCATTTGTACTTTCAAATAAATCGGTGGGTTTTTATATCGATTAAATTGTTTTATGTATACCTTTTGACATTATTGAACAAAACGTTAAAGCATCATTCTGTTACCATGGAATTACCTATTATAATATGGAAAACATTTTGACCGAGGACACATGTCACTACAGCATAGGTCAATAATACAAGGCCAAATTGGAATGACACTCATTAAGAACGGATTTATAGGCTACTTTCAACTCCCACATTAAAACCATAACATAGTCGTGGAAGCAAATCGTTTGTGGTAATATTTGAGTATAGACAGTTTATTCATTAGGATATTTAATTAATTTTATTGTTGTTTTGTATATATATATATATATATATATATATATATATATATATATATATAATAAAGGTTTTCCAAAATTGAAGCAAACATAAAAATGAATATGAAATAAACAGAGGGAAATCATCAGCCATGCGTATTTTGGGAGCGGAGAATTGTATGTTTCCATCGATTGGGGTAAAAGAAAAAAACATATTTATACATCGAATCCCTAAGACAGCACGTTAAGAAATCTGCCCATGAGAAAGGCAGTTAACCCTAATTGCTCACCATTTTGATGTTTAGATGTTATAATTGATAATGAGTTCTCAGACAACATTACTTGGTAAAAAAGAGAAGTTTATTCTAATCTGGCCAAATCAATTCATAAGGCATCTTGTCAAATTAGTGTAATATGTATATCAATGTTGATCTTTTTTATTCAGTCTACCCTTGGTCTGCGACCCAGCGTGGAAGTGTTCAGTCGTCTATAGCTAAAACTAAGTGATGGCTTATAAAGCATTCATTATTGAAACGAATTGTTAAACTTTGGAACCCGTTTGTTAGAGGCATTTAGGGGCATAATCTTTAGTGAAAAATAAAGAACACCTTCGAACGAAGAACATGTAGTTTCTTTGTGTCTTCTGCGTTAGACTATTGCTTGTTTGTGCTAAACATGCTGGCTTGCAAGCCAAAGTTTGTAATCAAACAATCCACGAATTTATTAAGAATAGGCTGTGTGAGTGGTCAAGGCTGACTGCAAGCTATTTACAAAATGTAGCCTATTCATCGTTGTGTGGCAAATAAATTAACATTAAAAAATACTTTTTTAAATGCACCAAGTTAAGATTATATAAAAACAAATGTAAACGTATTTATTCAGCCTTAAAATTAGTAACACATACATTACGACATTTTGAGGTTACTTTAATTATAAATGTTTACTTATGTAGGCTAATCAGAAAGCGTGAAATGTTCAAGATAGCGCGCTGATCTCGGAAGTCTGTGGAGACATTCACTATGACTAGAATAATAATTATTAATTGGATGGTTGAAAACATGGATAACACATTGAGCATTCATAAAACTTATGTGGGTCTCTCAGAGAGGGAGGATAACCGTTAACATCAAATTCATCATCGTCTCTGTCTAGTGTTACCTACATTTCCATTGTGATATGACGTGTTGTGCCCATTGCCATACTTAATAAAGGCGAAAGCCTGTAATTTGTGAATGAACTTGTTTTATGTGGTGAGTAGGCCAACATAACCCAAAACTAATAAATAAGACCTTGATTTATTTGCATAAGTAATACGTCTATTTTAAGCATGCAATATTACAAACAAAATACAATCAACAATTAATGCAGGCTAATTATGTAGTGCTTGATTGAATCAGACCATTTCGTTTTGCTAAAATATAGGCTTAGGTTATTGCTGGAAGCAAGTAGGCCTAAAACAATATCTACGAATATATACGTAAATCTATATCGATGTGCCAACCCCTCGCCATTTTTTAATGAATGCTCGTTTTTTAGGACTATCAACATTAATGAATCTTAAATGGGGACTATGTTGCATGACAATTAAGAGTGCTATGTTTGTAACAGTATTGTGTGGCTCTTGCGGAGTTCTGAAGCTATCCCATTCACATGCCTCTCGTTTTATCAGATCCTATACGCGCGGCAAAGCTGGGCACAAGGCCTCTCAAGAAACGAATATTATATACATATATTACAAACATATATATATATATATTCAGCGTCGTTTTCATTGTGAATATAAGGCTACTCTTTAGTCCTTATAGAAAACAACTTCAGGGAAGTTTTTTTTAATTGGACATGTTTCTTCTCTACAGGTAATGAAGATCAGGTTGATTCCTTTGTATCTAGGTACGCTGTTTATAAGGCAGCAATTGATCTATTAGTGGGGCACATATCTCCTAATGAAGTTCTTTTCAGCCTTTAGAATAGGATGGAGCCCCCGCGGTGACACGTTGAAGCCCGGGAACTATTTAATAATCGAGATGTGTCCCACCGCGTCACACAGTCCATAGATAACGTGTTACCGGGAGCACATACGCGACGATCATCAAAAGCACTTTATTTTAAACTATAGGCACTTTGAACTAGAGACTGAAGTGTAAACAACAAAATAATTTCATGCTGCCAGCTACAATCTTTTTCCTGCCGGGTTAAGACATCGTGTTGAGTCGAATTTATCAATTTAACCTACTACTAAAATGGAAGATGCATTATTTGACTTGGATCAAGATGGGTCAACAGACTTTGCTTTCTGGGGCCAGATAGACACTAACTTCCAGTTCCAGGCTCAGTTGGACACTCTGCTCTTCGATTGCACCGCAGTAACTGGACAACTTTCGCCCTGGTCCTCGTTGGGTGGTCAGTCTATGTTTCCCGAAGTACCGCTGACCTTCACCGACCTAGACTCACAGTCTCCGGGCCTGGGCGCTGGTGCTGAAGTGGACAGCTCCTCGGTGGACGAGCCCCACGAGATGAGCACGTACAGACAGCGACAATTTGTGCCTCATCACCCGTACAAGATCCAGCGACACGCTGCTAACATCCGGGAGAGGAAGAGGATGCTGAGTATCAATTCTGCGTTCGAAGAGCTCCGGTGCCACGTGCCTACCTTTCCTTATGAGAAGCGCCTGTCAAAAATAGATACTCTGAGACTTGCCATTGCCTACATCGCCCTCCTGAGAGAAATACTTATGTCCGGCTGCGACCCCAAGTCATATGTGGACGAATGCATGAAAAATGGTTACAAGAATCAAACCAATGCCATTTGGAATACAAGCGGTGAGCACAAAAATTTCTATAGGCTAGTCTAGGTCCTAATTATTGAAAAATAATTTGTTGTCAGTACCATTTTGGAGTAATGTACAGTATATTTTCTGATCAGTATCTTTTGTATCTCTAGGTACAACGGTCTAAACAGGTGCCAACGTTAATGCATACGTTTGCCTGAAATTGTTTTTGATTAGACATATGCCTAGATATTTGCATTCAGTATGGAAAATGTAAAAAGTAAGCAACTGTGAAAATGTGTAAAAGACATCATAGGCTAAGTTCATTGCAGATGTTTCGCTTAGGCCTAATTAGACAATTTACTTAAAGTACATTATATGATGGTCAGTGTCCCCTCTAGTAAAATAAATCTTAACTTGTGTTAGAATACTCCGGTAAATGTATATTGTCATTTGACTGCCAGCCCATATGCTATGTTCTGGGACTGTTAGCAGCAGGACATTACCAACCCCCATTTACAAAATTGCTAACAAAACACAGGGTATACCCAAGGAAGAATGAAGAAGCTTACCAAGTGTTTAAAATTAAATTATCACCAAGAGAAGGAAAGGATATGCAAATGACTTGGTCAGCTAACTGGAGAGCTCATTGGCTCTGAATTGAGTGTGTGCCTCTTAAACAGCTTGCTTTGTTCTTGTTTGTTGTGTGTTTCTTACCCCAGCTGTCTATATTTTCGACGGTGCTCATGAAGCACTCCTTCGTCTGAGTACAAGTATTCTCAATGCTCTCAGTGGTTGGCTGTATAGTTTCGTTAACCAATTCGCTGGGCTTCCTCTCTAGTCATTCAGAATGGGCATTGAGGTGGAAGTGTACCCCTTTTGCTCAGTCCAAACCTGCGACTTGTTAAAGGATCATTAAAATGCATCTAAAGGTCCATGTTTGCTCTGCTTTTGTTCCCTGTCTACCTCTAGATCTAACAGCTCGGCTCTCCTGGATAAAGTGGGATTAAGTCAGGACGCCAATGGCAGCATCACACCAGGGGCTGAGTGACATCTGCAGACTTCTCACCAGCCCCTGCACATCCCTCTGCAGCCATCCTCGCCTCTCACAGCTTTTGAATATTCTAATGTGTTGTCAATTGGTAGAGTGCTAGAGTTTTTCTGGAGTAGCCCATTATTTTACTGTGAATGAGGGACCGCGGCCAGGCTGAAGCCTATAAGGATGGAACTTATCACAGAGGAGAGAAGCAGACTGGCATGAAACTGAATTTACCTTGGTCAAACAAACTATTTTTCCTCGTCTTTTGAATAGTATGGAGTGTAATAATGAAGTGCCTCAGTGCTCATTTGATACCTTTTGCTGTTGCTCGTTAGACACTTTCACAGCTGTCATGATGATGTAAACTAGGTTGCGCGTGACACCCAACCTCAACATAACTTAATTTAGCCTAACTCATGAATTTATGTATATTTATGTGTTTATTTATTAATTAGGTTATTCATTTGTAATTATTATTTGGTAACTTTTTTTTACTATATAATTACATCAAATCTATATTATTTTTATTAATTATTTTTTTTAATTTACAGTTGTTTAACAATTTACATTTTTTTATTATTTATATTGTCAAAGGGACCATTTCAATAACAATGCCACCTAATGTTATGTTTGTATGTGTTTTTATCTTGTCTGTGAGTGTTGTGGTAAAACTCTGAGGACAGGTGCTGACTGGTGAATGGATTTGTGCTTGCTGGCCAATCAGGGCATTAGTATCACTATTAAATTAGGAAGTACAGTATGTTTTTCCTATTATTCCCTTTATTCTGATAGTATTCCTCCGTGGCGGTTAGGAGTTTGAAACAAAGGGAGAATGAAGTCAGCTAACCTGTGTGTGGATATTGTATGTGTTGTAGCGAGTTGGACATATCAACAGGGAGGAAACATCAGATCCAAGGCAATATTCAACGTTTGTCCAGGTCCACACTTGTGGCTTGCAAGGGTGTTGTGGACTGGGATGATGGATGGGTTGTAAACCGCAAGTTCTGGCTCAGAGCATTTGCAGGTTCAATCCTTGTGCTATGCAGTCCATTTATTCTTTGCCTTTATTTTTAACTTTAATCCCAAGAATTAGCTATAACTTTAACCAGTGTTCTTATTACAATTTACTTCCCACATGCCATTCATTCTGAGCAATGAAAGCATACCTTTTTATGGGAGTCGCCATGGTGGTAGTTGTAGTTTTTTATGTACCTAAGACACAATAAATTAATGACAGATCCAGTGTGGACTTTCAAAAAACAAACTATTTTGTAGACCTCCTATTTTGGTCTAGATGTATAACATGTTGTTTTTGTGCATAATCTCTGAGTAGAATCACTATCATACCTCAGTTAGGAACGAAATTCCAAGTTTGAAAGTGATCAGTTTTGATGACCCTGGGCACATTTTGGCACATACATGAGTTACCACACAATGTTTGGTGACCCGTTATGGCTCGACGGTGCCACTTTTACAACCAGGCCAAAACTCCTGGGATGCATTTTTAAGACCAGTGAAAGAAGAGCATATGAGCAAGTACTGCAATGAGCTCTTTAACATTGAGTTGATTAAGGACAGTTTCAACCAAATTCCAAACCTTAACCCAGTGTTTCTTAACCCTGCTCCTGGACGCCCCCTGCCCTGCATGTTTTAGATCTCTGCCTGCCCTAACATACCTGATGTAGCTCATGAGGGACTTGCTAATGAGCTGATCATTTGATTCAGGTGTGACAGAACAGGGAGAGATCTAAAACATGCAGGGCAGGGGGGCGCCCAGGAGCAGGGTTGAGAAACACTGCCTTAACCAGTCAGAATTAAGGCCTAAACCTAACCAACGTTTATGAACAGACACCAGAGACCATGAGAGGTAGTTGGATGTAAAGTGCACTGTACATCTGAGCCTATGAGTATTCATAAGCGTGAGTGTGTGTGTGTGTTCCCTGTGTTTGTTTTGGCTCCCGAAGCCCTGTAGGTGACATTAAATCCTCAGCTGTGGTAGCCAGGCCCACTGCAGAGACCTCTCCCTATGCTGTGCACACATAGCAGCATTTGGTTTGGCCATTTCCCTTACAGTTAAGAACTGTACTCAGGGGACTACTCAATAATCTGTTCCCACTTAGCTGGCTGTATTCAGTGTGGACCAGCTTAACAAGGCATCGCTAGCAGTGTCACTGTGTCTTCAATGTTGTCATGCGAGTCTCGGTAGTGTCCACTACGTATGGCTAGTAAATACTAGAGACACAAGCCATATGCATACATAGCGCACACAGTACCTTGGTACTCAGTGTGGTTTTAGTGCCGCCAACGACACTCTTAGGAAATAATTAAGCAGCCACACCGAGCAATATGGGAACTCCATTTGGTTCGGGGAGACTTGAGACGGGATGGGGGTTCTCCAGTGTCTTGGCAGGTGTGTGTGTGTGTGTGTGTGTGTGTGTGTGTGTGTGTGTGTGTGTGTGTGTGTGTGTGTGTGTGTGTGTGTGTGTACTATATTAATGTGTGGACCCACCCAGGTTCAGGACTGACCATATCACAGACCCAGAAGAGATCAGTGTGTAGCATGGTCACTGCGTCAGAATGATTCACAATGACAGCGTAGTAAATTGGCAGTTCAGACGTCACCTTTACTCCCCTTTGCTCCACAGCTTGTATTGTACACCTGTTTTACTTGACTGGGGATGTAAATGTGCTCTACACTTTGGTCTGTGAAAAATCGTTTTGGGAATACCAACTGCTGTTATCTCAAACTATAATTGACCAGAAATGCGCCAACATTCGTTAATATAATTTAATTTCACAATTATAAAAAATAATGTGCTTGATTGTCTGCTGATCCTGGAGGTGTAATGAATGACCTTTGACTGTAATTCTCGTTGACCACTACCTCCCTCTAGTGGAAACTATTGGATGGATTGCTTTTCATTAAGCTCATGGCAGGCTATGACGGTTTATTTAGCTTTGGCGACTCCGGAACAACGTGTATTGCTTAGTCACATAGGACAGCGGTGCTTTGATCGACCAAGGTAGGACAAATGGGTGGAAATGCATTCATAATTGTGGGCATACGTTTTGATTATTGAAGTCAAAACCTATCACTGTTTCTGTAGGCTACTGAACAAACAAATAAATAATAATGAACCTCTGTTACAGACTTTGTCCTGACCCCAAACATCCTATCGGATGAGAGTCCAAGTGTGTAAAGAGATGCAAAAAAAAGAGGTTTACTACAAGCACCATTCGCCAGCTAATGTGGATTGCATCCATTCCTGTCAGGTTTATTTTGCTTTGTTTATTAATTTAACATCCGGCTTAATGAAACGCACTAACTCTTATCAAGTCTTAAGCGCTGGCTCGATGTTATGCAGTAAGCTGACAGGTGTGTTTATTAGCTGCGGTCGTGAAACCGCGGGACTCCAACTTCTATAAATACAATTAGCGCATCGCATCCTATTGAATAACGGGGGGATCCGAGGCGGGGCGTGGAGCGAGATGTTCCTGTCAAAATGCTTCGAACCACCCTGAACATGTAAACAAAGCTCTCAATTAATGAGACCGCATACAGTGTCGACCAGGGTACAAATCTAGATGGGGGAAACCCATTTCACAATCTTAGCACATATTCCATTTAATTATATAGGACATCGTTTGTTTATTGCTTATGCTAGTCATATGTCAGAAAATAGCTTTTACATTATTAACAGGCTACAACATCACATCAAAAGTAGTCAACATGACAGGATATAAATACACCATTTAAGTATTAGTATTATCTTAAAGGGCTATTTGTGAATGCGAAGGGCAGGGAACTGAACAAAAACATAAACAATTGAATTATACAACCTTCAACTTAGTGTTAGGCAAGGCAGATATTCTAAGCTGAAAAAGCATTTATAGCCCATTCTTCATAATTGGGTATTAATCGAAAAACATTGTTTTTACAGGTTAATGACCCAAATCATGGCTCCGTGGTATCACTCGAACTTCAAACTTTCTCTCAGGGTGTTAGAAGGGCAAACCATCAGCAGCCAGGAAAGCGCTGCTTTCCGAACTGTTTATTGGTGTAAGAAGAATAATATGGCAGGAATGGCTATGCTTAGATGGAAGCCACTCGTGAAAGTGATTCCGTGCAATGTGGCAGACTGAGGTCTAAGTGAAAGAAGTCTCCATAGTAACTCCCTGTCCCAGAAGACCA
This sequence comes from Esox masquinongy, assembly GCA_016801175.1. Taxonomy (NCBI): domain Eukaryota; kingdom Metazoa; phylum Chordata; class Actinopteri; order Esociformes; family Esocidae; genus Esox; species Esox masquinongy. The sequence continues at coordinate 46,467 of JACXGI010003010.1, read as the reverse complement.
ATGAATCTCTGAGTGCTCTGATGTTCAACGTCCACACTTCCTCTGAACAGAGAACCTTCTATTCTCTCCATGCTCATCTTGATGCTCAGTCCTCAGACAATTCATCACTCACAATTCCCCCAGAAAGGACTTGCTCTGTAGGCTACAAAGGCCTAAGACCTTTTGGCTGTACAACTGTAGTTGTAGAGGTCCAAAACTCACAGCTGGGCCATTTTGTTGCTTTACATAAGGGAATGAGTATACAGGGAATTCAAGCTCTTTTAAATGCAGAGACATTCAAAGTTCACCATATTACTAAAATAAAATATTACACAAAATTATTTACTGAGGTCTAAGTGCTGCCACACAAGGAAGAAAACAAGTAGTAATATAAATTAACAAAAAATAGATCTGATCTCCGGGGTGGTGCAGCGTTGTAATGCCATGCATTATTGCGACCTGGGTTCTTACCCTGGTTGCAGCATACCAACAATGCCTGGGAGTCCCACAAAGGGCAGTACAAATTGGCAAAGCATCATCTGGTTCGGAAGTAGGAATGGTCGGAGAGGGTTACCGTGCCCTGTTGCCCTGTAGTGCCTTCTTGGGGTGGGTTGGATGAATGGTTGTTGTTTAGTGCAAGGAGTGGTTTCCTCCACTCTGTGTTGATTCTGGCCAACTATCTGCTTAAACAAGCAGTGTTGTAAAAGCAGAACTACTTGGCAGGGTGTACTTTGAGGACACGTCGCATTTTAAAATTTTCGCTAGCTTGGAGTTGCTGTGACATGACAAGGCAACAAATTGGGGATAATTTGGACAAATACAGGTAATTTATATGAAATCCTTTAATTAATATGTAGCAGCAATACAAATGACTCAAGTATTTGGAGAGTTGTAAAATAAAGAACCATTTGTTGAAGGAGAAGCTGCAGAAAAATGCTGACTTCCCGCATGACCGTCCGGTACCCAGTCGCTCTATGCCTTTTTAATAGCTGTGAAACACAAGTTAAATACCTCACCTGCTTTTCTCATTACTAGTCTTCGCAGGGCTGGCCCGTTGCTTTGGCCCGGGGCCAATAACTCTTAGCAGCGTAAGGGGAAAGTCTCTGGGCCCTTTGCTGATGGGGCCGAACGGCAGGAGGCCCCATTCGAAGCATTCTCAGACAAGCGTTGAGACCTTCAATAACTTCCTGTTCGGATTGGAATCACAGCTCTCCTGGTGCCCAGCGTAAACATGCTCAACAGAGAGTCTAGATAAACAGAGACACATTTAGGCTTTTCTAGTTGTCAAGTGTTAAGTGGGCTGTAGGCGACTGTAGCCATACTTGCTACTAAGTCTAACCTGGATAGAGAAATTGCACATTAACTGTTTGTGTGGAATTTTTATGCTTTATTTAAATAAAGACATTAATAAAAGGAGAGAGTGTCAGTGGGATTCATACCCATGAGGCCGCAGTACATGTGTACCGGAGGCAGTGGCTAGACCACTTGACCCCCTAAAGCCACCATAAAGTAATGCTTTTACTCAGGGTGGGATTCTGTAAAAGAGTGATCAAGTTATGTGTGGATTGAGGTCCACCAGTGGGATTTTCATTGTGCTGTAGAAAATACACAAGCCCTCCATATACTAGGCCTAAGAATCTGGGCCTGGGGTGTAGGTTAGGTGATATGTAGGCACTGACAGTTTACTGTAAGCGTCACCTCTGTGTTGATATCCGCTGACGATGACCCCATCTTCACCCCCTCGCCTTAGCCAATCAGCAAAACAAACAGGTCCCACGTTTGCCTTTGGTTTGGTCATGTCCCCTCCAGCCAAGTCCAGCTCTTAGGTCTTCGGAAGGCCACCTGGGCACTTTGAACCTAAACAGGACACCGCGGACCTGCGCCCAGTGGCTAAGCTTACCTTGCTAACCTTGGCACCAGGGTCACAAGTGCAGCGTTAATTAGCTAGTTATGTTGGTGCAGGAGTCTGAGGAGGAACCTTCCCCCATGTCGCCACCCTACTGACGGTTCCTCCTCCATTCCCTCTCCCACTTAATTTACTTAATTTGTCCTTGACCCCCAGTCTCATCACCAAGAAAGCCTCCATTTAGGACAGGGTTTGAAGTAGTTTTTCTGTGTTGGATTCAGATCCTGGAAGTTGTACACGCGTAATGAAAATAATTGCATTTTTGCCGTCATAATTGCTCTTGCAACACTGTTTTTTGTAACTGTCAAATCAATGAAATGTGTTTGAGTTGAGTGTGAGTTGACTCTCACCGTGTGTGCGTGTGTATGTGGGGGGGTGCATGACTTTGTACTCAGGGCCCCACTTTTTAGTGTAGAGAAATACCAGTCCAATTTCCCCAATTCCCAAAGCAATTATTCGCTGAGAATATGTACAAAGCTACAAAAGGCCTAGCTTTAGTTATTTTTTTTTCAAACATGTCTCAAATATTGTTACCATGGTAAATGTATTTGCAAATCAGGAATCTATGTTGAAGGAGGCTAAAAGGGCACACAAACATACTTAGTCACCAATGTCATCAATGTTAAATAAGCATTTTAACAACTACAGTCTATAAGCAAAAAATGTTGATAAACATATTAGAATTGGTCATTTTTAGGCCCGATGTGCTAAACTTCAAAATCGTGAGTAAGGCTAGGCTATAACTTCACCATTAGGATAACCCTACTGAACCTATTTAACTCTCTCTACTACTGAATATCAAAGGGAAGAGAATGGTGCTGGGGGCTTCTGGCACCCCAAGGCCCTGTCCGCACTGGAGATAGAACGCCTATGGTAAACCTGCATCTTATTAAACAAATCTAAACGCTTCAAGCTGTTGCACAGTTCCCTATGAATCGTTTATGAAGGGCCCCTAATGCGATTTGAAAAACACCTTGTCATCGGCGTTACAGTGGATAAGGGAGGGTGAGTGTGTGCGGATATATGAATGGAGAGCTCCTGAGAGGTACACTACAGAGAAGAACGTCTCTTTGACTTTTAATGCCTATGGTTTTATGGCCCCTCAACATACACACTAATATTGCCTCTTGCTTCATTTATCAAAGGGGCTTACCATAATTATAGAAACTGATTATCAACACAATGTTTAGTAACCTATCAGCCAAGTTTAATGTCATCGTTGTTATTAAATCAATGGAAAGGAAATCTCATGCCGGTTTCCTGGACATTCTACATTAAGAATGCTTTAAGGTCTATGCTTAATCGGATAGCGCAGAAATAACTACCTCGTAGTACTGCTACTAAATAACTACTACTCATAGTGTGGTAGGTCTGGCATCTGCAACTCAATCATATAGCTCTGGAAAAAATAGAGACCACTGCACCTTTTTCTTTCCTTTCCAAAAAAGTCAAAAAGGAAGGTTTTGAGTGAGGAACAGAAGGGTTAAAATTAAGAGACCACTGCAAATTGAACGCTTTTGTCCCTCACTCAAAACTTTCCTTTTCAACTTTTTTGGAAAGGAAAGAAAAAGGTGCAGTGGTCTCTTAATTTTTTCCGGGGCTGTAGTTGTTGGCCGTTGAATGCATTCTCCTCCAACTGCACCATAGGGCAGTTCTGGCAAATGCCCCATGGACCTGTCCTTCTTTATCTAGATGGGCCTATTGGAATTGAGGAAAGAAAAGGTCCTTTGTGAGGGCCCTGTGTCTGTCCCAGTCTACCCCTGATGGCACTGTAGGTGTGCCTAAATAGGTTTTGTGGTGTTTGTGGGGACAAGTTTACCGTACTTGTTCAATGTGTCCCTGGGTAGCTAACAAGGCAAAGTTTGCCCACAGCCGCTTGTCAAAAGGACAGGGCAGGGAAATGCTAACATTTCAGACAAAAGTTTGTATTTGCATGCCACACAAGTAGTGAGTACTGCCAGTAGTGCTGCTACTGCTGATAAAAGAGGTGATACAAGGTCAGCAATTCAGTCTGCAACATAGAAAGTGATGTTTAAGAGCTAAAGCGGTGCCATCTGTGTATTTCAGGGTAGGTTTGGAAATACAATCGTAGTCAATTGCAATTGTAAAACAACAGGTATTGGTATGTGAAAGGTAATCTGTACATGGAAACAACATTAAATCAGATAGACATAAACAGAGCTACCAATGAAACCCAGCTGAAGTTTTTTCTTTTTCTGGACATCTTTTGTTCATCTTGGAATAAAACACATGGTCTCCGTCCCTCACTCACTCACTTAGACACACACCCACACACACACGCACACACATATCATGTCATCTACGCACCCATGTGAGCACAAATGTGGATGGACAGACACACACGCAGATGCAGACACAAACATGCACATGCTATATCTCTTATGCAAAAACATGCGCGCGCGCGCGCACACACACACAAACACACACACACACACACACACACACACACACACACACAAACACATTGGGCTCTCATCTGACTCCACTTTAGATCCACTTGGCCAAGATCATTTGGGGTAAGCCTTGCAAGAGTTGCGGGGCGAACCCTGAGGTGACCAGTCCTGGCATGCAGATGGACCGTAAAATTCCACTCATCACAGAGCGACGACCCCAACAAATCATCTCTTTCATAACCTTTCATAACACTTCCCTGACCTTTGTCAGATCTGAAGCCCTCGACAGGGGCCGATCGATTTGGCTTTTCAGGCTTTAACTGATACTGCACATGCCAGGTCATCCTTTTCTTTTTCGCCCCCCTCCCCATACCCACACCCCCCCAAACCACTCGCTCTCTGTTTATTACCCTGATCTGAAGTCAGCATGCTGCATGCGGAGGTCGTGTGTCGATTGATGTGACAGCCCTCTGTAGAAAGGATCTTGGCTTATTAAGGGGAGCCCGAGTCCATGTGGAGCTGGTTTGGAGTTGAAGGTGTCAGGAAGATATAAATGCGTCATCCTGCCTGGGTGAAATACAGCCTTCAGCATATCTTTGATCTGATGCGGGTCATCTCACACACTTGCATGCAGACACACATGCATAAAAACACACTCTCTCTCTGACCTGCTGGGGCTGCTGTGATTCGTGCCAGGGCACTGGGGCCAGAAGGATACTGAATTCCCCTTTCTCCTCTAGCTGGGCCATGCATGGAAGAAAGGTTCAGGATGCTCTGGGCTACCTGTAAATCCCCAGGGAAGGCATGACTCATGACTACAGGCCATATGGACTCTGTCTGAGACTTCTCACAACCGCTACTTTATTGAAATTGTACATTTTCTTCATTTGTTTGATCCGAAACAATAATCTGTGAAGGGTTAAAAGGGTCTTCTTAAGTTTTGATTTCAACAATGTCCATTTTTAAGGTGTGTGTATGGGGGGTGGAATGGGTTTGACTGTCATTGTAAATCTTTAAAATCTGAGAAATACAAAATTTTGGGAATTCATTGTAAGAACTGTATGTCCGAAAACGTTCCTTGCATAAAATGGTATGTCTGAAAAAATGTTCCCTACATTAGTATAACAATAAAAGTTTTGATACTCAAACACCTTAAAGTGGCAATATGTAGATTTCTTTCATTATTATATAAGAAAATGTACATTATATATCTGCTGTAAATGTGCAAATGGAAAAAGCTGCACCCTCTCCTCCATTGGCCTCGCTAAAACACACAATCATCTCTCCTCAAACCATGGCAGACGGGTGCAAGGTAAATCCCTCAATAATTTCCTGTTTGCCAAAGATCTAAATATTTCACTAAAGAAGTACAAAAGCAGTAGCGAAGAGTGTATGGAACCATTGTGCCTTTTAAATCATTTTTTATACATTTTTTAATGTTTAAATGCTTTTGTTTTGACAGCTTTTATATGCTAGTTAGCCAAAAGACAAATAAAACTTGCTTGCAGTAGTGGAGGGGAAAGTTGATTTGAATGTTGTTCCGGTAATTCAGATAACTTCCACAAGGTGGGAGCAAATTAGGGATATTTTTAATCCAGTGATAAATGTATATAATCATGTCTTGAACAAGGCGGTCCGGTGGACACTGGCTGATTATAGCCTGGAAGACCTAACCCAAATCCCATTGGGACCACTGGATTATGTGCAACCACAAGTATGCAATGCGCTCAGATGGGGCGGTGAACTGGGATTAGGCGTATTCGAAACAGGAAAAGTACACAGACAACACGTTTTTTTCCCTCACACGCTTTAGCCGGAGTTGTGAGCATTATGGTTTAGAGGTCCACCAACCCCAATGGTAGGCATCATATTTGAAACCATGGCCAAATCCCAAAGAACTTGTCAAATATCATTTTGCAACGCTAAACAGGAGAGAGAATAGTCTTTTTTTTGTTTTTGAAGTAAAAACTCCCTGATGGCGAACCGTGCTTGACTGTGACACTTTGTGATACCACCATAGAGAGCATGAGAGACCATGAGAGAAAATCCTGATGGTACTGGAACATCAGACTACTCCCCATGCTTCTCTCTAGATGCGCTGGTTTTGCTTTCTCCACCACATTGTGATTGACACCTGATTCAATGTTCCAGCTTGATGGAAACGTTCTTGCCCAGTAATATTGCTGAGCTGCCCTGGCCAGAGGACCTGTCGGCCAGACTTGAAAACACAGAAAAACCCCAGACAGTTCTCCTGCGACCAGCCACCCAGCTCCAGTGAGGAAGGACCGCGTCGCAAAACATTCTCCAGCTTGTCTTTTTCCTTCAACTGAGAATGCAATGAGTTATTCACCAAAGAGACTAGAAGAGGAAATTGGGAAAATGTCCATAACACTCCTCTTTCAGGGCAGTTCTGACCTCTGGCAAGTGGTCGCACCACCAGCCCTTCGGCTTTGTAGACATGTTGAAGTAGCTTGGCGCTAGAACTTCCACTGCTGATGGAGAGCAGAGGGCCTGGGCATACCCCCTTTCACTTGCAGCAGATTAATGAGATCCACCTTTTCCATGAGGGCTAGCATCTCCCTTAGCAGCACTCAAACCTTCTGGGAACGTGACTCGTCTTTAGCGAGTGTTGCCCCACAAGCCGTAGCAGTGTTTGCATGAGCTGCGTCGGGCAAGAGTTTCACAGGCATGCCCCATTCCGAGACATACAATGCAATGAAAGTGAGTATCATGTCTTGACAAGCTAAACCCTGGAATCATTGCGCATGCTTGATCTTCAACAATGACTTAGTGGCAGCCCTCCATATTCAAACCAGCTCTGCGTTTTTAAGAAACACGACATATAAGACTCTGTGTTTCTACTAGGTTGCTAATATTAATTTATTTTCTAGAAAAACTTGTGAATCATCCGGCTGTAATAAAGATCAAAGAATCAGAGATGTAAAGGACAAACCATAATTCATAGCACCTGAAAGACGGGGCTTCCAGTGAGAGGGAGGTGATTTACTGAAAGGAAATTAATTTACAATGCTAGAGATACAGGTAAATTGTAGAGAATAACTTCAACTTAAAAGATATATAATAAAATAAATTGGTTGTTCTGTCCCTGGCCAAAAACAAATAGACAAAGACGAAAAGTTCATAGGTTCAGCATGCATTATATTTAATGTACGATTGTCATATGTATTATGTGCTTGAATTGAGTGGAACCACTTCTGGCCGAAAAGATTGCCCTGTGAAGAAAATTAGATTAGGCCAAGGCCCAGGACCACATTCATTGTGTAGCTACTACCTCGTTCCCCCTCCCCTGGGCGAAAAGGCCTCATGCAACCCTTCAGACATGGAGGGAGCAGGGGGTCATGGGGCATAATCAGGGGAACGTGTGTGTGTGTATATGTGTGTGTGTGGGGGGGGCTAACTGTTAAGGATTACACATGTAAAATATTACATGTCTCTTCAAACCCAAGTTATAAACAGCTTTATTACCAGTACTGACCAAACCCCAATCTTTTCTGAGACTTCCCAGAGTTTTTCAACACTGGATATCAGTAAAAGCAGGGTGACAGGCACTATTACTATTTGGGTCAAAGAAATATACCAGAACCATCATTCAGATGGCCATACAGGAAACCGTGAGGGGCTGCCAGATTGTCCTCACACTAGGCCCACTTACATGTGAAATAGTTACAAAAATATTTGTTTAGCACAGGGTTATTAAAGTAACAATACTGCAGTATCTGCATTAGGCTTACATGTGGTATATTTAACATACATGAAAAAACATGAACCTACAAGCATTACCCTAGACTAGGTCTACTTGTACAAGTCTCCTAGGATAGGCATTGTTCATGTTTTTTTTTATAAAGTCTGTTTAAGGAATCGAAAGTACTAGAATAACATTGTAGAATGCAATATATATAAACTACATTACTATATATTACATACATTTAAATACATTTGAAAATATCATTGCAAAAAAGAAAATTATCCTCCATTGGGGTGAAGTTTCTTGTTTTTACATTCCTTCACCTTAATTATTCTCAACTGATTATTCAAGTAAATTAGGCAATGGTGCCATATAAGTAGGCATTAAATAACTTATTTTTCCCAAGGAATTTGACATTCAACGCTTTCACTTATTTTACTTAATTAATAAATAATAGGAGCTGGAATTTCGAATAATACGTTTTATACTGGAAAAGCGCATATAAAATGTGATTTTAGGCCTAACCCTATATTAAAAGTAAATGTGAGCAGCTGATTCGGAAAAACTTAGCTGTTTAGCAGCAGATAATTTTGCGGTTAATATGAGCCACCTGCGCCACGTTATGTGTAGAACACATGACATCACACAGCATTAGGTGGAACGTTGACAAAACGCAAGGAAACGTCCACTGGAGGCACACACAGAAACACAATCCCTTTTCGGTTGGTTTAAACTTTCTTCCTGTTTGACTTCCATATTATGAAAACTGGGAAAACATACTGACTTTTGATTAGATTATGGAACAAGAGTATCCTTTTCCCCTGTTTTAGATAGATGTTTATATATGTAATAACTGTACTGCCTGTCTGACGCCGAACAACCGGCTTATCTCCCACTGTTGACAAACCCCTAATGGATCATATGTTTGAGACTTGAAACTCCCAAAACGCTCAACTCTAAAAATGTCTGTAGCTAGTCCAGACCTAGGCTAGCTACTCCTATGTAGCAACATGTTTTTCATATGCTTTTTTTCAAACGCTTTGAGGTTTTGATGTTAAGAACAAGCGCTATAGCAGCTGGATTAATTATTATAATTGGGCTATCATTAGTAGAAGTAACAGAACTATATTACAATAGGTTAAACCAATGCGTCCTTGTATTAAATGCTCATTTATTTTATAGAATTAAAATAATATAAATGTGAATTTCTTAATGCTGCAATTCATAATAGGAAGACAAAAGTGATATAATTTTATCAAGTTAAATAGGCCTATGGGCTATTTTAAATAATAAATATTGTTTACTATCATTCATTACATTTTATAACAGTACAATTGTTAATAATGCTTTTTTAAAGAAATCCTAATAATACAATAATATATTTCATTGTCTATTTCATAGGGTTTGTATTGTGTAAATGGGACAATAAGCATTGACACATGCTAAGATTTCCATTTTAAAGCTTAAATATGCCATTTTTCTTATTGTCCCATTTTCACAATATTCACCTTATCAATTATCGAAGAGGCAGACTCGAACTTCCATTACTGCAAACAATAACAATTATATTACTGAACTATTATAATAATCATAATAATCGGTGTATATTGTTACCTTTGTAATTCATATTTGATTATTTTGACATGATTTTGTTCTGAGTTCCTGTGCGGCTAGAATGATGGAGTGTAACTTAAGACCGTTCCCTCCTGTTTACAACTAGCCAATCAGAGCCCGATACTGCCTCCCCCTCCACTCATACAACTATTTAGCATCAGAAACTGGGATGAAGTTTCCCCAAAAAAATTTAGGGGAAAAACTTCCTGAGAGAGAAGGACCGTGCCAGGCGTACGTTTCTTAGTAGTATTAGACTTGCAAGAAGTACATTGGAGGATAGTCGACGATCAAGAAATTTAGAACGACTTTCTATCGGTGCCTGCGTATTCGGATATATTTTGTAACCACGGCTTCAAACGTGGAGACCGTTTTTTCTTCGCTATCCTTGCATTTCTTTAAAAGAGAAATGGAAGAAGGCTCAAGTTCTCCCGTCTCCCCTGTGGATAGTCTAGTGACCAGCGAGGAGGAGTTGGACAGACAACAGAAAAGATTTGGAAGGAAGAGGAGACACAGTAAAAAGTCAAGCGAGGACAGCAGTCCGGGTTCCGTGAAACGGGGGAAAAAAACGAGTCCGAGCAGCACACAGTCATATGAGGAGTTGCAGAACCAGCGGGTTTTGGCCAACGTCAGGGAGAGGCAAAGGACACAGTCGCTCAACGAAGCCTTCTCGTCTTTACGCAAAATCATCCCTACGCTACCCTCTGATAAGCTGAGCAAGATCCAGACACTGAAACTGGCCTCTAGATATATAGACTTCCTATATCAGGTGCTGCAAAGCGACGAGATGGACAACAAGATGTCGAGCTGCAGCTACGTAGCGCACGAGAGACTCAGTTATGCTTTCTCGGTCTGGAGGATGGAGGGCGCGTGGTCAATGTCTGCATCTCACTAGCACCCAAAGCCCTTCACTCAATGCCAAAGCGGTAGGTGGCAAATGCAGCCTTAGCTCTATTGAGAAGTATGGTCCTAAACTATAAACATTATCATTTATGTCTGTCTGTATGAATGTTAATGTATGTATTAGTAACAATAATAATATAAAGGCTGTGAACTTAAAAAAAATAGTGTTAAGGGCGAATAAACCCCAAAAGGGTTCATAAGCTTTTCTTCAATAAAGAACCCTATCGGCATATGCTCCTACATAAAACCCCAAAATATAGCCTATTCTAGTTGGAACTTTTTTTAAGGGTGTACTTTGTTTTAATAATAATTGTGAACCTGACATGCACTTAATAATCCTGAAAAATAAATAGACTAAGTGTAGCTTAACATAGTCATTAATCGGTTGGTTATCGCACAAAAAAGCGCAACATTGCCTAACAACTATGTAATTATGCAACATGATAAATTAAGATTGGAATACGTGTACGCCCACACCCAGTCGATCCTTAATGTTCAAAAACAATTTTCTCTTGGTAGACTAATACAAATAGCATTCGTTTGTTCATATCCATCTGCACCTTGCAAACATTTTAGCAGTCCGCGGGCACCTGGGGTCTAGCGCGCAAAATGCTCATGTGGGTGACCTGAGCACGAGCCAGGCTAATACACAGTTAGACAAGTGCTCTGTCAAACATTGCCTGACAACAACACTAATAAATGAGAATGTAAAAAGAGGACTTTGGATATTAAAGTGAGGGCCTTGGAACACTTCATTTCCAATGAGAATGTGTCTGCTTTATGATTATGGACATTGGAACTTGGTGTTATTCATGTACATTTTTGTTTTGAATGAAAACAATTTACTTCCCAAACACTGAGTTGGCTAACAAAGGCGGCTATAAAATATGCTTCACTGACACCACTGGAGTAAAAAGATAGACACGTCTGGATTTTTCCAAGCAGGGATTATCATGACAGCTCGAAAATACATTAAACTCTGCGGTGAGATGTGAGTTTTGCACTTCATCTTTGACCATTCGTAACGACATTTTAAGACGCAATGACTATAGGTGGTGGTGGTGGGTGGGTGGGGGGGAATCAAAACCCAGCAGCCTTGAACAGCCAACCACGGCTAATTTACATTCACAATGGAGCACTTTCCTGTATGGAGACCACAGGAATGACAACGCTCGAGTTGGGCCCGAGAGTTCAAACCCGCGTTTGAATAAAGATCCGAGCGCATTAGGTCTAGGGGCCACACTGGCGGCAAGTCAAACATGGCTACAGTCCATTGAAAGTTTCTGTTTCCCTTATCATTGCATATGGTTACCCAACCCGTTGTGAGTCTGTGAGCTGTGAAGCAAGCCATTGAGGTTCGTTTAAACATCGCTCTGCATACCACCAAACTATCGCATTGTGCATTTGTTTTCTTGTCTAGGGCCCTTGACTTAGACCTTATCTAGCTGTTGTAGTCTAATTCTAATGCGCAGTTGTATACAACGTAGTCTTGATATGAAACAGGCCCCACAAAAATATTCTAAACTATTGCCTCAAACATGATAAGGAACATTTAAAATATTCCTGTATGTATACATAATTTTAAATTATTGTATATAGGTCACAAATGCATCCCTATAACCAAAGTAGGTATAGGCTACTAAAATTACATCTGCCCTGTATAGGTATCTACCGATGTATTGAAACACATCAAAGACATATATGCATTGAACATTTATTCCAAATCGTACAACGAAGGACATATTTCAATTGAAATAATGCTTGCTTTTGGTTTGTTTAGTTCCCATGAGTGGTACCATGTAGTTTACAGACCGCCCACTCGTAATCGCTCATCAGCAAGGCTTTGTTGTTCTATAAACCAGCCCTTCTATAAAAAGGAAAAATAAACTACACTATGATGATTTGTGTAAACACTGTAAGTTTGAAGGTGGCGTTTCTCGAACTTAACCGGACGTCTTTTTATATATTAAATTCTGCTGTCAGTGCTGTTTTGGGTTTCATTAGTCGGTATGGATTGTCAAAGAAAATAAGATCAACAAACTTTTGATAATTACTATTTTTCCATATGATTTCAAAAGCTGCTACTACCACTTTTTTTAGTTGTTGTTAAGCAATCGGTTTAATTTTTTCTTAACAATTTAAGTGGAAAAATAAGGAGAATGCAAGATTAAAAAGTTGATTACTTTATCAACTTTTTGATAAAGTAATCAACATATCTCAGTTTTCCTAAAATGGGAAATCAAAGAAATGAATCTGTATTTAACCCCAAAATATCTGTATAGCAAATACAAACATTTACCTAACGAACTCGAGAAGAATAACGGCTATTTAAAGTAAATAATGAACATAATTTCTGCTTTGCTCTACATTGGAAAAGAAATGCTGGGTGAATGTACTCAGTCTGTACATTTGTAAATTGTAAATTGTCTACATTATTCTTAATACTCTTGTAAATATTTGTGATAAATTTACAAGGCTGTGTCCACACTCTTCCACAGAAATCATCAAATCATAAAACAGACAGGTGCTTATATTCAAGTGTATTTGGCCTGCTCTGTTATTGTCAAGTGATGCAAATACATATGCCACTGGTTTATGCGTCACATTTAAAATGTAATTCCTTTCCGTTGTTGACATATGGTTTCACTCTAGGCCAAATAATTGTTTCATTAATGACTTCCTATGCCAGTGAACGTTTCAAAGAGACACTTGTGCCACCCTTAAAGGGGAAGTTCACACATATTCACGTGGCCCTACTTTGACCCCTTATGTGCTTGTACTCGTTTTTTTCGTTTTTTTAAACATGTTTTTAAATGTTTTGTTACTTTACAGAGAATATTGGTTGCCACATTATGAGTGATCACCTGTTGCTTGAATTCCTTATGAAAATGTGTATAAGCATTACATTTCATGTTTCAGCAGAACCAGAGAGATCTACAGCAGTAGTCAGTTCATATATTTTCCTGCTGGTTCATTGTGGGAATCAAACCCTGGCATTGCATGTGCCTTGTTTTACCAACAAAGTCCACAGAACTCATGTTACACATGGGACACACAGCACAGCAAGTTTTAAAACGGCCCAACATACTCGAAAGTACAAACAAACTCGTATTACATCAAAATGTAGTACTGGGTAATGTATTTGCAATGAAAATTCCAATCTCCCATATATCCATAGGTTAGGCTATTTGCTTTTTGTTTGTTGCAGTGAACAGTATGATTCAAACATGGATTCATGGTACAGTGGAAACATTCATAACTAAATTTAATGTAGAGACATTATCTAGAATAATATTTCCCTGTAATATACTTTAGTTTGTTTTGGAGAATTTTGATTGCATAGACACATGCATAGACACATGCAAATAATGTATTGTGGTCGGAAAAAGAGAGAAAAAAACTCATGCACATGCAAAAATTGGTGAACTTCCCTTTATAACCAATAGCTAGCATGGCTAAATTACAATCTCTTTGAGCAATTAAATGAAATAAAGCTAAGCATGGGATTTATTGATAATATTGTAAAGCATAAGCTTACAAATGGATAGCCTATGCATTGCAATAAGGCTTAAATATTGGTAATTGGTGCTAAGGTTTTTATGTTTTTCTTTCTCCCCATACAGACTGTTACCACGTAACTTCTACCAAGTATGAAGACACCAAAGGATCTATTAAAGAACCCACGAACCTCAGAAACATGGTCACGAGAGGCAATGTGACACAAAACTTCTGGAGCAATTTGGGTGTAATTACCTAACAGTTGGAACAATGTGAGAAGGAGTAAAGATAACCTAACCCTGAAAATCATGTTGCATACTGTTCTAAGACGATTATTTTTGTCTTCTCGCTCATTATCGTGTTATTTTAATATCGGAATTGTGATGATAAGAAAGGCCATCGTTTATGCATTGGAGGAAATTATATTTCGTTCTTTTTTTTTTTTTTTACTAAATGGAAGTATATATATATATATATATATATATATATATATATATATATATGTGTGTGTGTATCGTATTGTACATAGGCCTAAGTGTAGGAATATCTTCAGCTTCTAAAGGGACCAATGCAATTTAGAATACAGACCTACAAGTTCTTGTAGTAGGTCTAAGCTGCATGGATTCTTTCCAGATTTGACTGTCCTAAGCAAATCTTCAATTCCGTCCAATGTACATTTTCTTTTTTTGCTTATTTATTAAAACACATATTTTTGAACGAAGTAGTTGAGCCCTTTGATTTACATTATCTTTCGATTTACAGTAGCCTAACCTAAATAAATATTGGCTACATTCATGAATAGTCTAAGCTCAAATAAACTGACTAAAAACATAATTTCTTTCTCGTGATCCATTTTCTTCGAGCTTTAATTAAGAAAAATAATTGCATTATTTATCTGTGATTGTAAAAATCCACATGGCACCACTGTGTGATATGTGTGACTATTGTATTTCGTTAACCGTGTTTGCTGAAGGGTCTTCCATGTTTTCTCCGGATAATCTCGCAGACTAGTCGAAAACAAATACTCCATTCACTGCTAAGTGTGAGATTTTGTTTAGTTTTTCTTTCCCCCCTCTTGTTGTGGAAAGAAAACACAGGCTAAAAACCGTCATAAAACCGTAGGGCTTCATTAACAGCGGGGAAAATTCGAGCCAGTTTCAAACCAAAGGCATATAAAAGGCTTGTCCGCCTTAATAACAACGTAATCATTTAAATAGCGATGCCTTGAGGGGAATTCTTTAACATGCATGGGAGCCAGAATAACCGCAGATAACGACAATAACTCGCTCAGCTTAAATACCGGGCCTCTTGTAGACCTCTTAATTTTTCTTTTCAATCTAACCCCCACATTCTCAAAGCATGAAATTGTTTACATTTAATTTGTCCATACTCGGTTAAGATATACATCTCTAAAATGTTAAAGACCCCATTGTTCATTTTAACACTATGGTTTTCGGGGTCACCATATAGGCCTAACTGCAAGTTTAGCGTTGGCATTGCTTCTACGTTAGACAAACTCTTGTCACTGCAGCCTCTCTTTGGCTGGCATACCGTTTATCAGTAAACTCTAACACTAAAACAAAATGCTTCTGCGGGATCCTTTAGGGATTATTTCAGTCAAAACTATGGGGAACCATATACATTCTTCAAGGAATCATTTTAACAAGGTATTAAATGAAATATTATTCTTTTTTTTTGGGAGGGGGGTCTGGCGATTGGTGTTCATTCAGTCCCAGTTAATTCAATTTTCTTATTCCGTAAACATTAACGCTTACGTTAATCACTCAATGCTTAAACTTCCATTTAAACCTATCTATATAGCCTACACTCTCAGAAAAATATCCCAATTTACTTCCATGTAGAACACGTTGGGTTCCAGGTAGCACTTGGGTACTACATGGAACCCAAACGGGTTTTATTAGGACTGTAAAGGTTCTGCATGGGCCAAAATATAATTCTCTGAGGAACAAAAAAAGGTTTCTCGATGGAACAAAAAAGGGGTTATTTTGCCAAGGTGGCTAAGTTTTGCTTAAATGAAAACGTTAAACACCACTGACGGCATCTTTATCACAGATAATGTATGACTGAATTTTGTCTATAGCCCCTGAGAGAGTTGACCAAACACCTTATTTGCAGCAAATATGAAACATAAAAAACGGGTAACCGTGATGTTTAGGCAATATTTAAGAATTCCTAATATGATTTATTTACAAAGACTGCAAGTTATTGGAACCATGTCCCAAAACCCATGGGGTAAACATTTTGTTAGTGATCAAAAAGCAAATACTTTGGAAGAATTCTAACAGCGTATTTCAATTGGAAGCACCTGCGATGGACAGGAATATTGTGAGTCTCTTGGAAGATGGAGTTTCCTTTAGAATTCCAAATATCAAGCATTGGCGTTTTGTCACATATGGGGCTATGCTATTCTCCATTCTAGCTCCTGCACGCAGTCCCTAGCCGCCTATTGCACGCACCTGTTCCAATTACAGTGCAATGTTTTGCGTTATTTCTTTGGTTTAAAATAGCCTTATGATAACGGTTGCATATTAATAGGCTGTACTACATGGTATTTAACAATTAAACAGATGTTGAGCTTTCTTTGAAACCATATTTCTTAGTAGGCTAGTCCTTTATAATTCTGCACTCACGTATTCAGCAAAACCTTGAATTAATCAAATTCAGTAAAGTGAAGCCATTGAAGTTAAGGTGGAGGAGGTCAACAATAAAGGCCGTTAGACTATATTCTCGTTGGTCCGACATTTTATTTGTGGGTAGCCATGGAGGAGGTCCAGGTCGAGACCTGACGCAATTTTCGGCCCATTCCGGCCATCCGCAGCGCGTTTGATAACGGCTTATTATCCCCGCGTTCACAGCCAGGCAGCACGGCAGATCGCCCGCGGCCACTGCTCCAGCGGCGCGAGAGCCCCAGATGTTTCCCGTAAAATCAGACGGAAAAAGCTACAAAATGTTAATTTGCAGTAAAAATGATAGGCTTTAAGGGTTTAACTTGCGTGTGCGCTTTAAATATGATTTCAATGTTCGGATGGTCGCTCAAGTGCTATGGTTACTTTACCATTTGGAGGTTTGGTGCAGCATGACATTACTTTTTTTGGTGTGGTTAAGCAGTGAGCTGCAACTGCCACGGTGTCGACCCGAACTCGCATGTTGTGGGG
This sequence comes from Esox masquinongy, assembly GCA_016801175.1. Lineage (NCBI taxonomy): Eukaryota > Metazoa > Chordata > Actinopteri > Esociformes > Esocidae > Esox > Esox masquinongy. The sequence continues at coordinate 29,274 of JACXGI010003010.1, read as the reverse complement.
CTCTCCTGCTATGGAATAAATCATTCATGTGTATGTGTGAAAGTCCGAATGCAAATGAGAACACATTATTATTAAAATTAAAATAATTTGTAAAACGCCCTGACTCCATAATAGCTTCAGTTTTTACAAATATATGCTGTATCATATAATGATGGTGATGATTACAGAATTATCGGTAAAAGTAGTGTCATTTTGGGAGTGCATTTCATTCATATGTGAGTGAAGAGCACAGGATTTGATGCACCTGCTACAAGGCTGACAGTTCACTAACCCTGCTTTTTTTGACATCTGGTCACCCACCTACCCTGCCTGGAACTGGAATTGTTTATTATTGCTATTTAAGTAGATCCTTGATTAGTGTGCATAATATCAGGGCTATTTGAAATCATCACATTATTCCAATTTTCACCCCCTTAATTCTATTCCGTGTCGAGCAGGTGCGGAATATTTCTCCCCGCCACAATGTTTACCCCGAGCCTTCCAGGAATCAACCTGCGCAGGACTCCATACCACCTCACGGATTTCCAGAATTTCAGGGACGCTACTCAAAACACTAAACACACTGCCCTGACCCACAAAACCTTCTCTCCCTCCCTCCTTGCGTCTTTTCCTTTTCCCTCTCCCTTCTCCTTACTTCCCGTCCTTAATCAGGATCTGCAGTACTTTGATCACCTACAAAAAGAGGCCTTCATCAAACCACCCGGGCCTGTGGGTGAAGGCGCACCGCAGCTTCCTGTGTTCGGTCGCGGGCGGTTTTGGAGAACACCTCGGAAAGCTATAGTCATGCAAGGCTAAAGGACCGGTTAACGTGGATATGCAAATACACAAACGCAACTTGGACACACCAGCCAACGATATTACTTTTATCCCCCAGTCTTTAATCTAGTGCGGTCTGAAAGCAGAAAAGACAAGGAGAATCGTCACTTCAATACAATAGAGCCCAATCAGCAGTTGTCACAAAGTGCCAAACCAATAAACCACCAGATAACGCTGTCATAATAATGTTAATAAATTATTGAAACATAAGTAATACCCAATACCTTCAGCCCCTTCCCCCTTTCCCTCAGACTCAGCAAGTGCCCTATTAACTCATCCCTTCCCACAATAATTCTGCTTGACCTCTGTCATTCAGTAAGCAAAATGTCGCTGGTTCCAACTGTCTAGCCAACAACACAAATAATATGTTGTGTCCTTGAGCAGGGCACCTAACCTTAATAGTCCAGAAAGAGGCTCTGGATAACAATGTCTTGCAAAATGACTGCCAAATATAATAGTCTCCACCAAGGTGTTGTGTTGTGAAAGATGTGATGTCACTGATCCCTCAGTACTTTGATAGCAGCGCTCATATTGGTGGGTGGCGGTATTACATTATGTCCCCTCGCTCACTGAGACAGTCTACTGCGTGGATTGTGTGTGTATGTGTATACATATTTGTAGATGTGTTTCTATATAACTGGGACTAAAATACCTAACTGTGGTCAAGTCAGAAAAGGTTGATTAATCGGGATATTTTTCCTGTCTCCATTTTGAAAAAGGCATTATTTTGGCTCAATCATCAGGCTTAGGGCAAATGTTATAATTAATATTCATAAATAAAAGTTGTATTTTTTAAGGGCAATCCACTTTGGTGTCTGTGTGTGTGTGTTAGCCAGGTGGGGGCTTGCTTACATTGTACGTAAACACATTCACAAACGGAGGTGTGTAATCCAATGGAAACAGTGTTCAGCAACCCTCCTTCCCATCCGTTCATTTGGCATGGCCAAGGATAACTGATGAGGTACTGGAAACTGGGCTTTATCCACGGAGTAGTCCAGAGAGACGGATGGATAAGATGACCAGAGAAGAAGCTCCGAACACTGGATGCCTAACCATCCTCCATCTCCCTCCCTGTGTAGAGGTGCTGACATATAGTGTATTTGTGCGTCCCTCTGCCCAGGCATTGCTGACGACTGACATGCTTATAATGCCCAGATAGGTATTTTACGGATCAGCATCATCCTATATGTTGTGGCAGGTCGACAGTATTGGTGACGTAGCGCTAACCCGCTGGTTGACGACAGGATTGGTGACGTAGCGCTAACCCGCTTGTTGACGACAGTATTGGTGACGTAGCGCTAACCTGCTGGTTGACGCATGCAAGGTTTCAGCAGAGGAACGCGACCCCCCCCCCGTTTTGTCCCTCTCAAGCCACGTCTTCCCTTTATCCTTCAGAGTGCCAAACCTCCGCTCTTCACCCTCCCCATCTGCAAGTTCCCCTCTCGCTCCCCTCCTCCACAGGGAGATTTCCGCCCGGCTCTTCGGCGGAGGAATTAAACGGGACAAGAAAATGGTTTAAGAACACTAAAGTGGTTGTAAAGATGGCTGTAAAAAGCAGCGGTGGAGGAAAGCCAAAGCAGGCCAGGCAGCCATAGGGGAAATAACGCAGCAGACTGAAGTGGCATTCCAACTTAAAGCCCCAGTCTCTGTGTGTGTGCGTGTGTGTGTGTGTGTGTGTTTATGTGTTGGTCTTTTAAGTGGATTTAATAGTGTGGTTTTCTTTTCAGACACCTGGCCCTACACACACTCTTGCTGAGAGGACGGTATAGTTTAACGTCTTAAACACACACACACACACACACACACACACACACACACACACACACACACACACACACACACACACACACACACACACACACAATGTATACAAAAGTTCCGTATAACATTTCCTATCACTTTTATCTATGAATATCTATGCAGTATTCCTCACTGCTTCTCTCCGAGGTCAGAGCTGGACCTGCCTGTCCAGTGTGATTTGTAACGGTTTAAACAGAAGGCACTGATCCCGCTCACCTCTACGGCTGAAACGTGATCTGGCCTCACACTGAGCCATGTTTGCACACCGCACCACTTTCCTCTTCATTAGCACAGCGGCGGCTTTGGGGTCACCAGGGGTCAGCATAGGTCACGCTACTACTGAGGCTCACGCTCTCACACACTCTCCATTTCTTTGGCATCCTCCCTCTCTCCCACTATTTCTCTCCCTCTCCTTTTCTCCTCATTCCACTATCTCCTTGTTTGCCTCCATGCTCTCCCTCTGCTTTCCCTCCCTCCGCTTATTGTGTATTTCTTAGATTCTCTGTTCTACCATTAGATGATAGTAAATTGTTCATGATGAATCCATTCTGAATAGTTGTTACAATTGTTGGTTTATGTATGTGTCTCCTCCCCCTAGGAGTAGCTGGTTACAATAAGCCCACTAAAAGTGCTGCACAAGGGAGGTGGTAAAGATATTTGATCATTCTTATCTCATCATTCCATGTGAGAAGAAAATCGCCTGAAAGTTCTGCACTTAAAGTTCAATAGATCACGGACAACCTATAGTGCACTGTAATAGCTTTTATGAGATTATATTTATATCTAGTTCACAAAAATTGATTGAGAACTCGACATCCACACCAAACCAATCAGACGCCGCTCCTCCTTTAACCGTTATTAAATAACCAAGCCTAATAAGGTCACATGCTCAGCTTATCTTGGCTTTAGCTTGCTTTGTATCACCATTCCCTTATTAAAAGGTAAAATCTCTAATAACAGTTGACATTCTGTAGAGCAGTTCAATGGTCAAATAAAGGAAACAAACCCCTTGTAGTAATAAATAGCTGATAATCTACAGTTTAGAGTGAACTTTCAAAGGGTTGTTACACTAATAACTAAAGTCGGAAGATGGTAACACAGTAATTAGCTTAAAAAATACTATTTGAGAAGTTTTTTTCCAGATCATCATTAAAGCTATTGTTTTAGCAAACCATCACATTGTTTAGTTTGGTAGGTGTGTGTGTGGCGTGGGAATGTTGGATGTGTATGTGTAACAAATGCATGTGCTAATGTGTTCCTTATGTGCAGCCTATAGGATAAAACATACATTCTCTTTTACAAGGTTACTTCTGCCCAGGGGAGTTGCGGTGCCAATGATGTGATCCGAGCTAAAATTAAAACTGCTCCGAGGGGGTAAATCCTTTCCTCTTCTCCTTTCTCCAACTCTCTCCATTTTTTTGATCTTGTCGGGAAGGAAGGTGATAGGTCGCCTGTATAATTTGGGCTAACACAACAGGCATAAATTGAGGTAGGGTTGGCTCTATGTCTGCCTTCAGAAGGTGTGTGTGGAGTTAATGTGAAAAATATGGCTTTAGTGCTGTGGGCTGCTTCCTAAGACTTAAAGAGGAATATTCCAGGAAAAACACTGAATGTCCCAAGGAGGAAAATGAGATAAGTAAGCAAGTGAAACTTGCATTTTTTTCTTACATGACATCTGTCATATAATGCCATTATTTAATATGCATTTTAGATACAATACCTATTCTAATGGAACAATTTGAAACAGTGGGATATTTGTAAGTGCCTGAGTTTGTGGCCTAGGACGATTCATTGGTTTGCCTTCTGTGCACATGTACTGCTAGAGTATGGTCCAGCACACTGCTCTTTCAGCAAAAACTCTCTATTCCCACTCTTCCTGAGGTCCACAACAGTCAGAAAAGTATTACAGTAAAGTCTTTGTTGGACAGACAACTATCCCCAGTCCCCACTGTGACCTGAAGGCTTATACCTTTGTTGCACCTGGGCTGCACAATACAACTATAACAAATGGTCTCTAATTTTCCCACAGGCAGCCGTTTCACATTTGCCATAGACAACATATTTGATTTTGCCACTGGGATCCAGTTATAAATAAGCCATCCTTATTCCCTATAGGTCTGATAACTGGGATCTCTAATTTTCACCGCTTTTCAGCCACCAGCTGGTCTTATCCTTATCCATAGCCACCATGGTCACTCTGGCCTGCAATTAAAAACGATTGCGGTGACGATGAGCCACGTTCAGGGATGAGAGCTTTTCTAATATGGGAGCTGGTAATGACAGAGCAAACTGACACGGAGGTAAAAGAGTAGAGAGATCAATGACAGAAAGAGAGAGAGGGTGTGAGAGAGTAGGAAGAGACAGAGAAAATAGAGAAGGAGAGAGTAAAGAGAGACATACAAGGAGAGTAGAAAGAGACAAAAAGTGATATAGACAGAGAGAGAGAGAGTAGAGACAGAGAGAGTGATAATGACAGATGGAACTGTCACTGTGGTGTAAGAGGGAATATAACCGGGGGTTTTCCGCGAACCAATGGCCCGGCCTTTGAGACGGTTCTAGGGAGCTTTGTTGTGGGAAAAGAGCGTCCATTTTGGATTTTGCGGGCTGGCCACTGGAGAGGTTGCAAGACGCATCGTAACTCAAGGGGGAGGAGACCCGCGTCTCTTCTCTGACTGTCAAGGGTCGCAGAGGTCAGGCGCCTGTGGTGTGGGACGACGCGGAGTCTTCGACAAGACCTCTGGCATTCGACAGCGAGACAGTCGGTCTGCGACTTGACTCGGTAGAGTGGTCGGTCGTTACCTCAGCCTAGCGACCCCGAGCCACTGAAACAGGCGTGCATTCTTTTGCTTTCGTGTCGTCTTTGCAGGTCTCGCAGTCTCCTGAAGGATCTTGCCAGACTGTCAATATTGTCACTTGCGTCTGTTTGTTCAGCTCCTGTAGATGTGCTTGAGACATGTCCATGTCTCTTTGCCTGTGCTTCAACCCCTTTGATTTATGAACATCCAAACGGCCCCTTCACAGTGAAAACATTAGTGGTGTTGTTTGCATATCATCAGGGGGACACCAAGGAAGACCGCACTACAGCGGTGCTTATGCTTTCTCTCCATGTTTATTTGACTGACCAGTTACATGCTTGGTTCTGTTTTTTTTGCATTTGTATCGTCCCCTCCAACCCTCTCTAAACACAGATTCACTTGTGTTTATTTGGACACCGGGGTTGACCCTTGGCTCTTCCAAATGAGTGGCTAAGCCTGCCTGTGGCTACCGTGAACCCTAGTGCTTTAGTCTCTGCTGCTATCTTCAGTATGCAGAATTAATCCATCGCTTTGGGCCCCATTTCATTTCGTTAAATAGGTACCTGCCTTTTTGACCTCCTACGAAGTAGTCATTGGTCTAAGTGATCAAGTGATAAGTGAATATGAGGTTGTTGATATTGCTATATTTAAAACTTGTTTGTTAGGTTGGGGTGATGAAGCAATTCTATGAGAACTTGCAGGTTCTTACACAAAACTCATTTCTATAAAGGAATGTTTTTGGTTAAGGCATCACAACTATTATGTCATTTTTATTTCTGAAACAGGAAGTATGAAGATCTTTGGTATTTGGGTGTGGTATTCAAGCATGACTCACTTCAATTCCCAAGCCATAAGACTGTTAAACAAGACTTCCAAATGATCAAATATCTACCCTGTCAATCAGCACTGTACTGTATGCACTATGCCCTTGGTACTGACAACGCACGCACGCACGCACGCTGCAGCAACGATTAGGCCCTAATTATCTTTCTGGTTGCCTTGTCACCTTACTCCACCTATATGTACAGTGCAGTCCAGAAGTATTTAGACAGTGACATAAGATGTGTTGTTTTAGCTCTGTACTCCAGCACATTAGATTTGAAATGAAAAAATGTACGTGCAGATTGTCAGCTTCAATTTTCCCATAAAGATACAGATTGCAGGCAATCATCAAAAGCAAGGATGTGCAACCAAGCACTAAATATGAAAACTATTCAGGATTATGTTAATTTTTCCAATTACTTTAGATCCCATAAAAACGTCTAAAATTCTTACACGATTCACAGTTTATGGATGTAAATACTCTCAATTAGACTCTGCACTTCATCCTCTTAGTCATTATTTAATTTAAACCCATTAGAGTACAGAGCCAAAATAACAAAACTTGTGACACTGTCCAAATGAACATAACAGCCCTGTAAGTCTAGACGCACTTCCTGTATATGGCCAACATACTTACATTTGTTACTGGTTATTGATTGTACATACTAGAAATTCCTTGATTTACTATTTTCCATCTCTATAAAATAAATAATGACATCTGCGTCCTCAAATATTCTACAATATTGGTAAATGGCCCCAAAGTAAATATTTTTCTGTCATTCCACACCTGTGGTTTCTGAATCGGGGAAAATGTGATTTGATTTGGACTTAATTGCGATATGACCCTAAAGTTAGCATGTCATTTAGCCATTTTTCTTTTTGTTTAAATGAAGACCACTCATCTGACCAGAGCTCCAAGGAAACAACAAAAACAACTGTTTTTCCAAAACAGTATAGTTTATATTGTAGATGTCAAAGAGAAAATGTTAGAGCAAAATGTCCCGAGAAAAAAGTACTATTCTGTAACAATGGAGAGTTAAAAGAAAACAATAAAAAACAGAATATGCATTTCATACATTGTGTAAACCTAGAACTGTTCTTTTTTAACCACAGTGGTCACAGATATTACTGGCTGAAGGGGAATGGAAAACCCTGACGATTTTTAGACCATTCATCTGGACAGAGCCCTTTGATACCTCCAGATGTCTCAAAACAAAACATCCCTCTTGTCCAAACCTCAGATGATGTCACGAACTCCATCCCTCGCCGAAAATAAAAATCAGTTGGTCTATCCCGCTGTCACCCGTCGTTTAATATCCCTAAAACATGTTTTTTTCTACATAAATACAATAAAATCTATTGTCTGTATGTCACAAGTGCTAGATAAAGATGTGGTAAAATATTCAAAGTCGTTCAGTTTGTTGATGTTTTTTAAACACATAAAAAGCACATCTGTTAGATGAACACGGAGCATCTTTCTTTCTTGAAAAAAAGAGGAGCAAAAGAAAGAGTTCCGGTGTCATGCTCTTGCTCCAGAATCCCAATGCCGTACTAAAAATGTACTTGGGTCCATTCAGTGCTGTTTCCTTGTGCAGATATGATACAGGGACAGAGACAGGCATGCCCACACACAGACCATGCAGAGAAAGCTGAAGAGGTGGAAGGAGAGGAATGGTGTGGAATCCAACAGCCAGGCCCTTCAAATAAACCTCAGACAATCCGCAGGCCTGGCTTTGGGGGGAGGGAAAAATAAGCAGAATAAATGCCCCATGATAAAACAGTATAAAAACAAAGCGAGTGGAATGTCTTTTGTTGAGTCTGGTTGAGAGAATGTTTAAATGACTACCTGGACACCATGATAACCAAACAGTGTAAAGTCCCTTTCAGAAAGATTGTTTGAATACAAGTGATTAAACTGTGACTGCCATTGCTGAGGCTGGTTCTGATAGACATCCTGAGAAAATGTGCATGATAAGTTGCTATAATACACTAATACAATAACAACAACCACCAATGGGATGCATACTGTTGAAGTAACTGACTAGTGAAAAAGTTAAAAAGTTAATTATATCTCAATTATCCAAATAATGTTAACTCAATGTTTATTTCTATCTGTGACTCAAGCATAAATTGGAGGAAAGACCACTCAAACAACCCATTTAAAAAATCCAAGGGATATGATGTAATCCTTCTGAAGAAAAGTAGCTGGCCAATCAGACTCCTAGTGAAGGATGAGCTGCCCAATCAGAGTTCTACTCACGTTCATATTTTTTAATGACTGGTATCTGGTGCCCGCACCATTCAATTGCTGAGGTATGCCCACAGTTTTAATTTCAGGAAAAGCTGTTTTATAAAATAGTTAATAAAAGAAAATAGGAAGGAAAATTATTTCACTCATATTGTAGGCAATTATTGGTAGTATTTTATATTTAACTCTGGAAACACTGGGCAGTTTAACTTATGGTCTGCTCCATTGGCAGGGACTGGGTCTACTGAGATGACCCTTGACCTCAGTATTCATCTGCTACAGCTGTCAGAGAGTAGAGGGGCAGGATGGGTAAGGTTAAAGGGTGATGGGGGAATTAATGGGGCAACTATGACCTCTAGGCTTATATCCATTAGTCATTATAAGGAAACCCTTGTGTAATTATCATGTAATTCCAAAGTCAACCCAAGTGTATTACACAGCCCATATCGACTCTGAAAGTCTTTCAGCTAGTGTTTGGTTTTTGGTCAGAAAATGTTACCAAGGTAAAAGTATGCAATTCCAGTGGTCTTTGCACTGTAAACCCATGCCCCTATGAAGCGGTTGTCACCATGTTTTACTGGAGAAGACATTTCTGAGTTTCCATTCTAAAAGTAGCATCTTTTCTCTCTCCTAAGACCTAGTTCCAGAACATTCTCTGTGAAGTGTCAGGAAGTAAGACTAGATCCTGGGTCAGTGGAGTGCACTGAAGACAAATCTACAGTAAACAGGATGCTACTGAACTGAGCCTTCAACCAATGGCAGACAGGAATAATGAACAGTGCCCTTCAGCAACACCAGCCAAGGACAAACCAGCAAATGATAAACGAGCATATCACCTTGCAATACAAAGTTTTTTCTTCTCTAAAACAAGATTGCAATATCTTAGAATATATAATATACTTATTGATTTTGTAGTCATATATAAATCTGATATGAACAGACAGTATAGTAAATACACAACTGTTGGAATCATTATACAAAGTAGAAATATTAGCATCCCACCCCTCTGTTAGCAACCCCAGAACCTTTCTCCATGAAAAGGAACTTCACTCACAAGTCACCTGTACAAAGCTTAACACAGACAAAGGACTCGAAAGAATAAAAAACAAACAAACAGGGAAATCAAATCAAAAGTACAAAAACCAAAAGCGCTGGAGTACACTTCAAATAACAAGGGATGGATTAGTCATCAAAACAACCACAGTGGGCACATCCCAAAGAAAGATGGATGGGGAAACGACAACCTTCTCAGTTCGTCCTTCTCAACTGACAGTGAAAAACAAGTGATTGTGACATTGCAGAAGGTAGTTGCTCAGAGACTAAACATGAGTTGGGTGGTTTTAAAACAGCCTGTCCTGATCACAGGATCATTCTTTCTCCATTTTCTGAGCTATAGATGTTAGAAAACTATCAAATGTGTCAAATGTGTCGTTGAAGATCATTTGGACAGCATGCGTGCATATGCATTTTGAGTATACAGCACAGTTATTACACGAGTCTTGCACACAGGGTTACAATTCCCTGCACCTAAAACACTACAGTGTTGGAGTGGATGAAGTGTGGATTGTGACGTGATGCATACTGGCTAGTCCATACACGCACAAACACACACGCACAAACACACACACCCCTGCTTTGTAGCACCTGACACTTGTGGAGCAGCTGTGCCTATTAAGGAGCGTAGACCTTATGTCAGAGACAAGGGTGGGCCGCCACTCTCTCACCATGTTAACACCACGATTAATGAGATACAATTTGGGCTGTTGGCGAACTGAACCAAATGACTGGTTAAATTGTGGCCTCTGCCCTGTAACTGATGGAAAGAGTGTCTGAACATTGTGACATTCGAACACTTCGAAATGTGCGCTGTGCAAGATACAAATGGGTTGAACGTTCTGATTCCCTGGCAGAGAACATTCTAAAATTCAAGGTGGCAAAATGCTAACAATACCACACAGTTCCCAGGTATTGAGTGGATAGGAAGGTCATGCTTTGGCTTCATTTCTTGTCTTACTACTTCTACCTTCGAACAGCATTCTAGTTTAAGATGAAAGGTGTCTACAGTATAGATGATAGTGCATGCTAGCTAACTCTGTTTAAAAGCTGACGCATATTTGGTAAAGGTTTTACATACCAGAGGACAGCTACATCGATGGCTGATTTTTAAAACCACTGAGGGTTTGCCCCACTGGGAAATGAAAAGATTCCAGCCATGTTAGTCCCTGTGTAGCATGGCAACTACCTTCTAAAGGACAGTAAAGGGGTTAATGACATGTTCCAAAGGAACCAGGTTAGGACAGTAAGCTACAGACAATTCATGGTAAACATGCCAAGGGCCTCCTTGTCTATGTGCCATTGTGCGGGCATTGCCAGACACACCACAACAAAAAGCAGATGAGGTGCAAGATGGGGGCACCTCTCTCCCCTCAAAACTCATTTTAAGGCAAAGCACTTCGTCTTGAGTCCATCGTGATATCCACTGGGCTGGAAAAAAGGCACAAACTTTCTTGCTATCTTTTTAAGTGTCTGTTGTTTTGAACCAGAACATTTGGTCCCAGGTCCTTTGCATTCTTCGTCTCTTTACCTCGCTTAATACCTTACCTCCTCGGCCAGAAAAAAACTCTACTTTCACCATTTGAAAATTTATGTTGAACATTTCAGCAAACCCGTGATGTCCCGTGTTGTCAATGTCCTTCGTGAATGGCAACGAGGAAATGCTTGTTAACAGAGTTGTAATTACATCATGTCACTCTGTTGCTGTTCTGTCAGTGAAAGGTACAGGAACAAGGAATAAATGAGAAAGAAACACAAAAGCCAACGGCTTCGATGAGAAATGTTGTGTCTGAAGCTTAAAACACAGAACGGGTGTCTGTTTGGAAAAAGCACAAACGCTCAAGGTTGCCAGTGTGGAATGACTCAAGGTCACCGTAGATTCCACTTGTCTGGGAGTAAAAACCTGACATGGCAACCTGAATAGGCCTGACAACTTGGGGCTCCTTGTGATTTGCTCCTCATTTAAGTCCATTCACTCTGGGCGAGTGAGTGTCATCATCCATGTTCTACTTCATCCCCCATCCCTCCTCGGTGATGTCCCCGTCCCATGTGATTGATTCAGCGTCTGGACTGGGTGTGGGCATTGCAAAGGGATGGGGTCCAATTGAACAGAGGTTGGTGGTTGGCTGAGGACTAAATTGGAGATCTGAAGAGTCCCTGAACGTTGAAGGAGCCGTGGTCAGCCAATTACATTGGCGCCTCCTCCTCCATTGGCTCCTCCTCGCTCCTGAAGAAGGGATAGTAACAGGCATCAGAGGAAGCACAGAAATACTACACGTATTTGGCAGGATGTCACGGGACCATTCAGGATCACACACACAGAATGGTACACACCTCCTCTGCTTGTTGGCCACAGAGAGGGAGGCCATAGCGGTGACAGTCTCTGCCTCCTCTGTCTCACACCGACAAGCCTCGCTCAGAGAGTAACCCAGCGTGGAGGCGCCGCGCTGGAGACAGGGCCAGTATTCACCTACAACACAGAGGTCATGATCATCCCTGACTCCCCCCCAGAGCCAATCTGGAGGTGCGTTCATGACTACTGCAAACACTTCAGGGTCGTCCGGCCTGTCTCCCCCCAAGATTCTGACCTTTAATCGGACTTTGTGTTAAACGCACGCCAGCGAACCAAATCCCACTACGGCTGGTAGGTTGAAGCCCATTGCATGGGGACTATTTCCTGTGTGGGTGGAGGACCACTCACCGTGTGCCTCCAGCACCTTCTCTATGGAGCGGACTGCGTTGGGGTTGGGCCTTTGTTGCATCACCTCATCAGGAATAGGGTCCAACTGGGGAGAGAAACAAACAAACACACACACACACACACACACACACACACACACACACACACACACACACGTGTATAAGCACACAGGTGTGAGTGACAGGTTACATACAACATGGCAGTAGACCCGCTTATTTGAATATGAGGCCGGATTTCCCCTGGCGTACGTGCTTCTGATTGTGTGGTATCACCTGACCAGCCCAGCGGCGGACAACAGTTTGACACAATAGGAAGAGAAGCGCACAGATGCACTGCTGCCTCCCACACATGGAGCTACTCTCCACCACAGGCTACAATGTGTGCTTTGTGCTGAGTCCCGCTGTGCTACACACACGCACAGCTTCAGGAGAGTCAGATTGAGGCGTGAAGGAGCGGAGAGAGGAAACTGGGGCATTCCCCGACCTGCCTTTCCAAGCCGGAATGATTCCATTTCCCTTTGGCTCACTGCGTTGTGTTGCATTTTTTCAAACCCTCGCGAGGCGAACCGGTCAAAAGTAAGAAAACCCCCAAATGCACCTATGCATAAAATGCAGCAAGAAATAAAGGCACCCAGGCGTCTTATTTCTCTCATCATAACCTACACTTGAAGCTGAAATATGTAGGAGGGAGGGAGAGATATGTAGGAGGGAGGAACGACTTGAAACGTTAGGAGAAGGAAGAAGCGAATGCCAAAAGAAAGGAGAGAGGAAAGAGGGATCGCCGGTCGGTCTTGTTTCAGCCGAGGCTGGACATTTTCTTTTCATTAAAACAAATAGAAGGTGGGAGGGGTGAGGAGGGCAAAGGGAGAGGCCGGTCTGAATAGAAGGATACTTTAATCCTGCTGTGGCACGACAATCTGCATCATATACACACATACATCCACATACACCTGCAGGTACGCACGCACGCACACGCGGAGCTTTCCCCTTCAATGCACCTGTAAGTTGTATGTTTTCCAGACAATTTTAAACATCTTCAGAGAGCTAATTGGATGGAACCTGGGTTGTGTTACTGTATCTTTGTGGGAAGCCGTGATTAAACACAACCTCAGAACGGTTGGGGTTCCAGCACCAAACATCCATACACTCCTCCTCATGTGCACCAATGCCCTCATTACCTGGCACTGAGCAGCGACCGTGTACATTCCACGTTGTTTGCGAGAACGTTACGTCCCTACTGTGACTAGGTTCTGTATGATCGGACGTTACAGTTAACAAAGCACTTCGACACACCATACGTACCAAACAGGACTTCACACTCACAGCAAGCCTATCGGAACTTAGTGGAAATACCAAACTGTCTGGTCACCCAAGACCCTGCTAACACTGCAGATTTGATACAGTTTATTTCCTGAAAAGTTAGCTAAGTTAGTTTCCAAGTTGGGTGCTAATCACTCAACCTTCCATTTCCTCTTGCTTTAGTAGGAAAGATGAATACTTCTCCCTCTCACTCCTTCTAGGACTGGGTCCAGTATCCCAGATCAGTGTGTGTGCCCAGTCATGTTCCCACCATTACCTCTCCTTCTCCTCCACCCCTTCACTAACCCCAGAGACCCCCTGCTTGGCACCGTATCCAAGGAGGGCGTCTGTGCACCAAGCCAGACCAGGGGGGCTGTCTGTCAGCTTGACGGGCAGCTGTGCCGCACGCCTATAAACTTTAACAGGTCTTGTCAGTGAGCCCTGGGCCTGGCAGGTATGACACGCACAGAGCTCCCCACGGCAACCACCGTGACGTGTCACCACCTCCCTCCTCCCTCTCAGTCCTCCCTCCCTCCTCCCTCTCAGTCCTCCCTCCCAGTCTTCACAGAAGGACAACATTTGACTTTTTCTATCCCGACAGAGGACAGATTTCTGTAAGGGGACGGTAGGTCATCACTCAGTCCACCATTGCCTGCCAGCCTGCATCTAAATTAGTCTGTTTAATTGCGTGGCACAGCATTCAAACGCACGAGGGGGGTAGCCAAAAAATGCGAGTCGCCACGCGAACCAGAGGCGCTAAAGGAATGTGGCCGCTGAATAAAATATAAAAAAATAAAACATTCTAGGAAGGCTGTGAAACCTAGGGTGGAGGAATTTGACTTGTTCAGCGGGCCAAATACACAAGGCATCTATTGTTTGTTAGTAAGTCGCTTGGTTAGGGCGCACGCATTTTGGATCAAATGCCGACACCGGTTGATTACGCTGTGACCTCCTATGCAGCGTAGGAACGTGATCCGTTGAAGCCAATATGAGCCAGGTGAAAGGGACCATGCCTACTGTACCTGCTATGTAAACAGTGGGGATAACCTCATCGGCGACTGGCAACAATTACAGCATTAGCCTGTTGTTTATCAAATAATTGCTAACGACCACAATTTGAATGAGGGGGGCACAACATCTGTTTAAGGGCATTCATCAATTAGTCATGAGGTTAGAGTTGACTAACATCATCGCCAATGCATCATTCAGGAGAAATTTAACTGGAGAGGCGCTGGCAATTACACACTCAAACCGTGAAGGTACAAAAAAAAGGCCCGTAAAGTCCATTCACCGTTATTTTTATCCGCTTTTTTCCCCCAAGTTAATCCAAGCCACTTTCAAAGGGAATCCAACTCTCATTATAGCAAAGCTTGTCTTAACCTGCCAATAAAAAGGGGGAATATGTTCCCTCACTGTGGAGTTGCCAGTAAAACGCTTGATGCACGGACTACAGGCACATGGGAGGCAGTGGGGCAGTAAACCCAATCTATACTTGGCCCTGATTGAGGACCTGTCTGAACTAGTATGTCGATGTATGAGAGCTTATTTTAAAGCCAACGAGAGAGCAATGATTGTTTTTTGGTGAGACATTTTAATTGTGTTGATGGGATAACCTGACACCCAGCTTCGCTGACCTCATAAACAGCAGCAGACATACTGGCTCATTTTTTGACCTAAAGCATCCACAAACACACAAATCCCTGTTCCTCTCTGTCTTCCTCATCAAACAGCCACTGTCATTCAGCTGAATTCCATCTTCATTACAGTGGGTCTTTTTCACAAGGATTCTGATCCTGACTTTTTGATGGGAGGTGAGTTTGCCTGTCATTTGACCCCTCGTGCCGTTCTGACTTGTTGAACCAGTGATCACACTAACGAGGGCCTAATCTGCACACTTGTTCAAAGACCGCAAAGGCTATTGCCAAAAACACCATGGGAAGAGGCAATGGAAAACACTGCGGGTTTGGCCAATCATCTCTGTCTAAATACGGTGACAGCTCACCGCCAGTCAAAGGCGACTAATGAGCCATGCGTTCCAACTCCTTATCAACGGGTGACGTGGCATCTTGCGTGTGTTTGTGGCTCTGAGTTTTTCCGCTTGTCCAACATTTGGGGTGAAACTCAAACCTTGGAGCTCCCCGGTTTATGACAATAGCACCCCCCCCCCCCCCCCCCCTCACGATCTCCCCCACACCCCAACGCAGCAGCTAGCATCAACAATGTCATACGCGCCCACGCCCCC